>CAUYRT010003570.1:0-12882 GCA_963574885.1 Lepilemur ruficaudatus | reverse complement strand
CTGGGCTCAGGCGATCTTCCTGCCTCAGCCTCCCGAGTAGCTGGGACTACAGGCATGCGGCACCATGCCTGGATAATTTTTTCTATATATTTTTAATTGTCCAATTAATTTCTTTCTATCTGTAGTAGAGAGTGGGGGTCTCACTCTTGCTCAGGCTGGTTTCAAACTCCTGACCTTGAGCGATCCTCCTGCCTTGGCCTCCCAGAATGCTAGGATTACAGGCATGAGCCACCATGCCCGGCCAGTTCCAATATTCTTAACCTGCATGGTTGCTCCCTGCTAACCCTTTTAGCGTTGGTTTTTTCCACTTCTCATACTCTGTTCTTCAGCAACATTGAGCTTTTTCAGTTCTGGAGCAAACATCCTTTCCTTTCCCTGCAGGCCTTTGCCAATCTTCTTCCCCTACATGACCCTCTCTTCTTTCAGCCCCCTTTCCTTGCTAAGCCCTGCTGATCTTCCAGATCTCATCCTACATCACTTACTCTGGAAACCACCTGTGACTCCCACTCTCGCCCCCAAGCCAGGAGAGCCTGCTGTGTTTTCCTGTAACACCTTCTACTTAGTACTTACCATACCTCTAAAAATGGCCTTTTTACTTGTTCACGTTCTCCAATACACAGTAAGCTCACTGGCAGGCGGGGTCTGCACGTGGCTTTGTGGATGGGGGAGGGTGGATGAGTAGCTCCACCTCACTTAGGCAACGTGCACAACAGTGTCAACAGTGTCTGATAGAGGGTTACTGATGTCCATATCAGACCAAGAACTAATGCTTACTTTTAGAGTTATCTTCAGTTGTGGGAACTTAAGGAATGATTTTGAGGATTAAAACATACAGAATCAAAGCCAGGCACAGTGGCATGTGCCTGTAGTCCCAGCTACTTGGGAGGCTGAGGCAGGAGGATTACTTGAACCCAGGAGTTCAAGTCCAAGCTGAGCAACATAGCAAAGACACTGTGTCTTAAAAAACACACACACAAGTATAGGAATTGTAAACACAGATATAAAAGTAAGTGAAGAAGGTAGTAAGTTAGAAGTGGCAACAGACACTGGAAAAACTAAATAAAGCAAGCACACTTTAAAAGAGTAGAATTTCCGCTAATCTTAAAGCAGCAGAACACTGTGATTGCTGCTGATAAGATAGCTGGTGAAATCCAAGCTATTGGGAGATAGTTGACAGACACTAGCATACATAAATTGAGGTTTGGTCAAGAGAAGACCCTAATGTTTTGGCAACGGAACAAGAAAGCAAATGATGTAATCTACTTATTATAAATAAGTATTTAATACTGATGACTATGACTGTCCAATAAATATAGCTCAAAGATAGGTATGATAAATTATGTAGCTGCAATGGAAGAGAGAGTGATGATTTGTTAGAAAACACATTTGGTTAAATTTTTTTCTTCATGAATCCCCAGATGCTCTGTGAACTTTGGTTAAATTTTTATAATAAAAATAGAAGATTTCAAGTATTTGGAGAAGTCAATAAAAGGAACTCAATTCTATGATTTTTAAGTTTTAATATTTCCTAGTATAAATTCTGTATACTAGGAAAAATTTCTATTCAGTTCTTCCATAGTAAATGCTTATGTATCTGGAAAAGGTTTTGTTTTATAGAAAGACCAAGATAACTGTGACATCTAAAGACTATGGGGTTCCTTTTTTCTCTGCATTTATGTACTCCAAAAATTT
The DNA here is from genome assembly GCA_963574885.1 of Lepilemur ruficaudatus. Lineage (NCBI taxonomy): Eukaryota > Metazoa > Chordata > Mammalia > Primates > Lepilemuridae > Lepilemur > Lepilemur ruficaudatus. Next base: position 11,190 of record CAUYRT010003570.1, on the reverse strand, counting down.
TAAACTATACTTGCATTTTTTTTAAATGTCACCAAAACTTTTGGCCAAAACTTTATATGAGTAAATATGTAAAACACTAATATTCTTAAACCATTTTATGAAGCAAGTAACCAGATACATTAAGGTTACCTTTTTTCAGCCTGTAAATAATAATATATATTAATGTACTTCCTGACTTTTTTTACATGCCAGAAATTTAAGAAGGACCATTCATACTACAGTATTTCAAATTATGTTTTAGAAAGCAAAATTCAATTCCTTGCGTGTGGGTTATTTCTCATAATTCTTGGGCAGTCTTTTACAATCCAGCCAGCTACATTTAAATTTAAAATTTTTATTTAACTTGCACACTACATTAAATTGTATTGCATTAAAACATTGCATTGTTTTAAGTCACTGTCATGAGTAGCTTTCTCAGCATTCAGTATTCCTTCAGTCTATTTTAATTTCTGATGTTTAAAACATTAAAGCAGTCTGGCTATTTTAAGTGTATCAGGCAGAATCCAGTTTTTTTTAAATGGCTCATCTAAAATTTTGCCTTCCTGGGAAATGGCAGGCAGTTCCCTGTTTGATGAGGCCAAGTGGTTTGGTCCTGGGGAAGATCGCAGAGCTCACAGCTTTCCTTCTGTCTGTTGCAGGTTGGCCAACAGTGAAAAGCAAGGTGTGCGGACACATGCGGTCTCTGTGTCAGGTAAGGGGCTCTAAGTAGCAAACCTCACAAAGCAAGCTCCATTGGGGTAGGAAAATCATAGATGCATCTTCATTTTTAATATAATAGCTTTGTTCTAGAATAGCTTATAAAAGTAAAGCATTGTGGCTACCCAAATTTGCATAACTTTATCATCATTACATAGTTTTAAGTACAGCTCATAGGTTTTATTTTTTAGATGAGACATGTGTGAATTACCAGATTACTCACCAGGTCACATAGAATTCCAAATTATTTTTTGGTTTTAATGTCATGTTAATCATATCAAGAGTGAAAAAGTTTTACTTTTGAAGTTGCCATATACTTTATCTTTGCAATTCAACAGAATTTAACAGAATATACTTTGTATATTTATTGACTTTTGGAGTTCAGGAAATGTGAATCATTTTTAAATGGTTTTTGTCTTTCACAATTAACATGAAATGGTGTTTGACTGTCTCTTCTTAAAAATCTAGTTAAGATACTGACATAATCATCATCTTAACTATTTCCTGGTGTGATGAATGTGGTGTAATTTCCTTGGTGTGTTTTCAAAATATATATGCCTTTTTCCCTATTTAAAAATGTGAAAAATAGAGGAAAGGCAAGGAAGAGAAAGCATCTTCTATGGACCCAAGTTTGGTATCTTAAAATACATGTATATATGCACACATGGATACATACATATTCATGTGCACACATATCTATTCTTAAATACATATGTGTACATATGTTACATTCCTAAAATAATGGTCTCCTTATAACTTTAGTATCTGACTTAGAAGAGACCCGTTCCTATTTGATTTATTTTGAGTCAGTTTTTCTTGGAATTGAGTTTTGTACTTTTGCCTGGTTGATGATTGTATTCTTTTTATAGTGTTCCAATGTAAAAATGTAATTTCTTGTCTTTTATTGTGCGCAAGCATCCCGTAAGCCCTTTCTCAAGAAATATTTGTGCTTGTATTTATACATTTGGCAAAGATACTCAATAAAGATGAATGTTGTAGGATACCGTCATAGTATTACAGCTTGAGAAGTCATTTCTCACTTCCTAACAGAGTGGCGAGAAGGTTACAGTACTAGAGCTTGTGTTATTGACAGCTTCAGTGTTGCCAGCATGTTCCCAAATAAATGGCTAATCATTTTTGTGAGCTTAATTCAAGACTTTATGGAGTAGCCCCAGATTTCCAGAAATTATGTTGGGGTGCTAAGCATCACTCAGTGTTTGTGCTTGTTCAGCGCATGCTGGGTACAGAGCTAGTTGAAGAGACAAAGGCCACCACCATCCACCACAGTCATGGGAGTCCAGAGGAGAGAACAACCACTGGGTACCAACGGATGGTCTGCAGAATGTTATGTAGCATAGGTGAGATTTGAGCTGGGCTTTGAATAATTCACAGGCCCTCCCTCTGGTTCATCTTGCAAGCCTGTAAAGTGGCTTTCTGGATGAGCCCCAGAAATAGGTGACTTCTCATGTGGTTCTTGCCATGTGCTCTCTCCAGTCACCCCAGGCTTGAGAGAGAACCTAAATGTCCTGTTACATTAATGAGCACTATTACTGACATCTGTCTTTAGTTAATATAGTAATAAAACAAAATAGGTCCCAATGGAACCTTCAACTCTTGTTGCTTCTGTTTCACTAACCTCTTTTAATCAATATCTGCTGTTCAGGTTGTAAACATCACAGTTTCTTTTAGCAGCTGATAATCACCAAACCTCTGGATTTTACCTCTCCCAGCCAGCCCTCTTCTTTATGTTCTCACTGTTTTCATCCTGTTTCAGAAGCCCATTAAGGAGAAGAAAATTAATTGACATTTAGTGAGCACTTTGGTAGATGCTGTGTCCCAGGCTCTGACTTAGGTTGGTTGTTCTTTTATATGTGTTAACTCATTTAGTCCTTACAACAAACCTATAAGTTAATTTCTCCTTTTGTTGTACAGATTAGGAGACAAAGGGCCAGAGAGGTTAACTAATTTGCCCAAGATTACACAGCTGGTAAAAGCTGGAATCATTGTTCAAACTATCTGGTTTCAACCTTCACCCTAATTACTTAAGATTCTGTCTTCATTGTTTCTTTCCAGGTATCCTTTAACCAAGAGTTCATACTTCAGTCCTTTCTCTATGTTAATTCTTTGATTGCTACCATGTTAATTTAAATACACAATTCTCTGGTTGGAAAATTTCAGCAATAATCTATACATCATATGCTGTTTAGGCTCCTTGGCTCAGTCCTCCAGAGCCTTCCATTATCTGCCCGCAGCCCACCTTTCCATTCCTCTCTCCTACTTGTCCACATCATTGTTCAGCCAAATAAAGTTGTGGTTGTGCCACCTTAGCCTTTTTATCTCTGTAGTTCTGCTTCAAGTTGTTCCATCAGCCTTGTTCTTTCCATCATTATGTATCAAAGTCCTTTCATTCTTCAGAGTTAATAATACTTTGATATATCGATATCCTTTTGGATTTACAGATCTAGGCAAAGAAGAATGATCAGTGTCAAGTGGATATTTAATGATGTGGCACTGACTGTTTAGAGTCCTATTGGTCCTCAGTCATTTCTACTACTTGCTCACTTACGAGGAATCAGACTAACTAGTTTGGTGTATTTCTATCTGCCACAAAGATTATAAAACATATCATCTGCCTGGCCCAGCCAGCCAGGAGCTTGTGTTTTGCACTTAGCCCAAAAGCTGATGTTCGACATTTCTAGGAATCTTTGTTAAGCTGATACCTAGAAAACTAGTATGATTACGAAATCCCAAGGCTGTTTCTCTACCTGGAAACACTGTACCGTGGGGTGTACAACTGACACTCCAAGAGGCTCTGTTGCTCTGGGATCCCTATGAGGTGCTATATCTGCTTCCTCACACCAGCCTGTTCTGTCTCTACATTTGCAAGGTGAGGATGGAATCTGTGTGCCAGCCATGACTATTTGTTTTTCTGTCATTCTTTACCTCATTTGACCCCTAACAAGCCCTACAAGATTAATATTATTCCAGTTTTACATTTCTTATTTTACATTAATCCATTCAACAAATATTTTGTGAGTATCTGCTGTGTGCCAAGCACTGTTCTAGATGATGGGGTCTAATAGTGAGCAAAGCCAAGTCCCTCCCTTTCTGGAGTTTACATTCTTGTGGAGGAATCAGACCACAGACAGTGAATTAAAATAAAGCAGGTAAATTGAGAGCGACTGTTCAGCTATTTAAAATTGTATTATGTATGACATTATATCTGCATATGCATGAACCAGTGTGTAGGCTTGTAAAGCCCTCCATAAATGTTAAATAGTATTTAATCCCTACTATGGCCTTGCAAGGTATATATTATGCCTCCATTTTGCAGAAATAAATTCAGAAAGATAAACTTATTCATTGTCACACAGCTTAAAAATGATGGAGCTAGGATTGGAACTCAGGCTATTATTACTCTCCAGGCTCTGTTGCCTTTCACTAGCAATTCAAGGGCATTTACCTCATGTATGGCTGAAGCAGCACTTAGAAAAATAGAGTCTCAAAGGATTTGTCTGGCTCTCCCATTGTCATTCACAACCAAAGAGTTCTTACCTGCTAGCCAGGACTGGGTTCTCATGTCACCACATCATAGATGCCACCCCTAACTACTCTAAGAAGTGTTGGACTCTTCTTCCTCTGAGTTCTGTAGAGCACTGTACATTTCTCTATTACAGATAGTGCTCAAATGGGTGTAATTATTTTAGAAACCATCTTGTCCACTAGACCACGGACCCCGTTACGTGTTGTATTTATCTGTTTATTTTCTGGGACATAAGCTGTTAGTAATTGTTTTTAAATTGATGGATGCCTGTCCAAGGTATGGAGGTATGCTGGGACTCAGAGGAGCACATTCTAGGTACAGGGGACAAAAAGCAGAAAGGCGGAAGCATTCAGAGCTATCAGTGACATTGAGAGTTACTGGAGCTCTCAAATGATTCCCTGTGAGCTTGTCACTGTGAATTGTTCTGGACTCTTTTCTAGGAGGTGTTGGGAAGGGAACAGAGGATAGCTAACAGGAAGAGTGAGGTGTAGGACAATTTGCAGCTTTTCATGGATCTCTAGTTGGCAAATAAAGCAATATCCTTACATTCCAGAGAGGAGGTACCGGGCACTGGTTCATATTTCACTGCAAAGTAAGTGTAGTTATTAGATCATCTTCAATAAGATCACGATGAAATTTGGTGTTGGATGTATGGAGAGTTTATCTTTGAAATTTGAACAAAGTTTCTCTATGTAAATAAGTGTAAGAGTAACAGAGGTTAATAAAATATCTAACAGAAAAACATGTTTTCCTGGGCATGTTACTCGGAGGGCCTAAAGAAGTCATTTTTTAAGCCTAATTATTAAGTTTTTAGGAAACTTATGCTTATTATAGAGCTCAGGTTAGAACTTAGACCATATCTGAGAGACGGGTGTTGCAATCTATCATAAGAGATCTGTAAGTCACATCACAGAGGGGTGAGGCCTCACATAGGTGAGGCCTATGGGGACATGGAGAGCTCCTTGACTTTGTGAGTTAAAATTACTTAGTATAGATATTTCCAAATCATTAAGTAAAGCTGAATTTTAGATGTTTTGAAGACATAAACTGATTTTGGGAGGGAGATGGTTGTTGTTAGGTTGGCTTTTGGGTTTGGGGTTGGGTTTTTTTTTTGTTTTTGTCTTTGTTTTTTTTTTTAAATAACCAAGCCCTTGATCAAGCAGTAAACCAGAAATACAAGATAAAACATGATGGTAATGGCATTACATTTTGCACATGGCTCTTGTTAAATGTTTGGATTATACATAATGGGACTGGAGATTATAGGTTTTTTATTGGGTTTTTTTTGGGTTTTTTTTTTTTTTTGAGACAAAGTCTCACTCTGCTGCCTAGGCTAGAGTGAGTGCCATGGCGTCAGCCCTAGCTCACAGCAACCTCAAACTCCTGGGCTCAAGTGATCCTACTGCCTCAGCCTCCCGAGTAGCTGGGACTACAAGCATGCAACACCATGCCCGGCTAATTTTTTCTATGTATTTTTAGTTGGCCAATTAAGTTCTTTCTATTTATAGTAGAGAGGAGGTCTCGCTCTTGCTCAGGCTGGTTTCAAACTTCTGACCCTGAGCAATCCGCCCGCCTCGGCCTCCCAGAGTGCTAGGATCACAGGCGTGAGCCACCGGGCCCCGGCCGGGACTGGAGATTGTAATACAATTTTTCTCATTTGTGTCTCTGTCATGAAAACCAATGCAATGACCTTTTTCATCTATCAGTAGATATGTTTGATTTGTCTCGAGCCCTTTGTGCCAAAAGACAATTGTACCACTTTGTGATACTTTTTCAGAATATATTGCAAATTTTTTTAAATTTTAAATTTATAACAGAGATTATTTTGGTTTAGTTGTCTATCTTGCAGCATAATTTCCTTTATATAAGATTACTTCTAGGTTTTTCAAGTTAGTGACTAAAAATTATTCTAAATTCATAATAATGAAAACATTCATCAAAATAAGTGTTATTTGTATTAAGCTACTTCATTACAAATTCTAAACACTCATTTGTATATGCAGAGGTGGTTTGTAAGCTGTAAAGTTCTGTAAATTATGCCTATAATAATTACTGAATCTCTTTTCCTGTGCTCTCTGACATGCTAGGTCTGTTATTCATTCATTGCTATGTCACTGCTTTGTGAGTACAAGTAGTTATTTACATATGAATGAGGGTCAGAGATTATGCCTGGCAATTCCATGTGTATTATCTTATTTAAACCCCAGTAATATTTCCACTTTACAGATAAGGAAATTAAGACTCTTAAAGATGAAATGGTTTAACCTGGTTCACAGAGCTAGTGAGGAATAGGGAGCCTGATGGAGTCAGACGGTGGTTTCCAAGTTTATTCTCTTTACATTAGACCTTCTTGACGCATTCCAAAGGCTTGATGATGTATGGAAAGGAGTGATACTTTGGAAGAGTTTGAATGTGATTCCGTTATAGTTTTTTTCCCATTTATGGGCAATAGCATAGTACTGACTCAGTTCTGACTCTTCCATCAAAACTCAGATGTCTTCCTTGTATTCAAGTGTAAAGAGTTTGTTGTGTCTGGTTTTACACTCTAGTTTCAATTTTGGTAATGCTGGGTTTTCCAAGGTAGTCTCTGTCTACTGCTGAAAGCTTGATTTAAGTGCTAGCTTTTAGGAACTTAAAGAAAAAAAAATTCTTGCCCTAATTTTAGAATATTGTCACCTAGTACATAGGAAGTTCATTTTTGTAAATTATATGCTTTGTGACATAATGTAATCAAATGAATGCTACTGATCTTTGTTAGGGTGGAGTGCTGATACACACAGGTTTGAGAAAAATTTCTCCAAAGATTAGAATAGAAAAAAAATAAGTTTATTTTGCTTTCCCAAGCAGGAAAGGGCCAACACAATGAAAAGGAGGAAGAGGAAAAGTATGTTGGCAAGAAGAGAATCAGGTATTCAGGCTTCTTTATTTAGGAATTATTAAAAAGGGGTGAAGACGATTTATGGCTGTAGCCAAATTAACAGAGTACTGTGAACTGTCATATCTGCTCCTTCCCTTCTTCTTAGCAATAATCAGAAGCGGAGGCTGAATCCCTTTTCTTAGCAGTAGGCTGACAGCAGAAATGGCTCTCAGATATCCTGTCGGACATCTTGGTCTTAAGATTTTGGGCCGGATCTGAAGCCTGAAGTTTGTCCCCCACTGCTGTCAGTCCTGGAGCTTCTCTGGAGCACCCTGAGGCTATAAAACAAATTCTAAAGGCAGTGTGCTGGTGAATATAAAGAGAAAGATTTACATTTCCTTTCTGTCTTTTGACTCTTTTAAGATATTTGTGAAAACAGAGTCCCTGCAGGGTGCCTGTCAGTTTGCTAGGGAGAGAAAGTGCAGAGAGCAGGGAGAGAGCTCATGATTGATCTTTAGTTGTTATTAGGAAATAGTGGGATTAGATATTTTCCTGTTATTTCAGCAAGGCCCCTTTTCAGTCTTCTTTAGTTGGATTGCTTCTTGTTAATGAAAAAAAAAAAAAAAAAAAAAAACCCCCAAACTCTGTACAATCATATGAAGGTGTTTATTCTGAGCCAAATGTATGTGGACTGACCCAAAGCATATGGTCTCAAAAGGGCCTGAGAAATGTGCCCAAGGTAGCTGGGTTACAGTTTGGTTTTATACATTCATGGAAATAGGAATTACACAGTAAGACCCTAAGTCAATGTGTGGAGGGTCCACATTGGTTTGGCCCAAAAGATGGGACATCTCAAAGCAGGGGGATTCAGGTTATAGGTGGGTTGGTGGGGTTTAAAGATTCTTTGATTTGTAATTGGTCAAAGAAATGAAGCTTTGTGTAAAAGCTTGGAATGTTTTAAGATAAGGATGTCTGTTAATCAGTGACAAGCTGTTGCCACCCAACCGGGTTCATGTGCCCGCTACTCAAGAAGCAGCCAGTATACTGAGTCAGTAGGTTTTTACAGCAGAGAAAGTCTTTAGAGACCGGAGACATTTCTCAAATCCCACCTCTCCCTCTCTGAGAATTTGGGAGACAGGGTTTTTAAGGGTAGTTTGGCAGGCAAGGGATTAGGCAGTTGGGTTTGTTAATTGGGGCAAAATTATAGGGGCATAGAAATCATCTTCCTTTGTTGTTTCAGTCCCTGGGATCACAGTTCCAGTTGAGTAGGTTTCTTGGTATGAGCTGCTGGTCCATGGCGTGGGTCAGCCAATCCACTTGAATTGGGGGCCTGGAAGATATCTTAAAAACTACCGTTAGGTTGCAAAAAGAGATGATGTTATCTGTAGAGAAAGTTGAGAATCTCTATGGACAGCTATGTATGGGGAGAAAGTTAAGAATCTTTATGACCATCAGCTTCCCTGTCACTGCAGAATGGCAATCATACAAACAGGGGGTAGCAACTAATTATTACCATTATTTTTAGCTAGGGCTTTACCATAGTTCTCCCCTTGTATCCCATTATTGAAGGGAGATTTCAAAGCCACCTGAAACTCAAGTGATCTCTTAAGTGAATTGATGGCCTGCAGGTGTGGTGTAAGCTTTGTCTTTTGTAGCCTTAGGCCTGTTAATTATTTAGCGTCTCATTATTACAAAAGAAATCTCCGAAAAGGGAGGAGGATGTGATGAAGCATATCTGACCTCCCTTGTCATGACCAACAACTCGGCTTTAGGGTTTTCTGGGATCCCTTTAGCCAAGAAGGGTCCATTCAGTCTGCTGGGGGGCTTAAGATTTTATTTTAGTTTGCATTCTAAAGACAGTTTTCCTTCATCAGTTGTTTAGTCACCCTAGGGAACAGTTCCTGCTGGAAAGACAGGAAAATTGCCTTTTACTTTTCCTTTGTTTACCAGTTTTTAAAATAATGACTTTTTCCTCACTAGCCAGGTGTTGTTCTTTGACGTTTTCTTTTTTAAACATCAATATGAATTCATGGATTTAAAACATTGTTGGGGCAGGAGGGTCCCCTGTGACCACCCCAGGTTGGATGATTTTTAGAAAGACCATTTTCCTGGAGCACAGAGCTCAGGTAACATTGAGTATTGTCAACACCAAACGCTAATGCTTGAGGAAAGGAATAGAATTAAGGTATGGTCAAAGGAAAATATCGATCCACTTAAACTAATCTCATTGTTAGGGTAGGGGCTTAAGACTATGCAGACACAAAGATTAGGATAGAAAGAAGTAAAAGTTCATTTTACTTCCCCACCACCACCACCAAGAGAGAAGGGAAAAGGGCACAGCATGAAAGGGAAAGAAGGAAGGAGTGCTGGCACAGAGGACAAGTGGCTTGGACTTTTTACTGGGGGTTGTAAAGCAGTGAAGAAAAATTTATTGCTGTAGACTGATTAGCAGGAGACAGCTGTGAGAGGTTAGGGTGTTTGTTTTTCCCCTTTTTCTTCTTGAGACTTCCTTTACAGTTTCTCCTAAATGTCAAAATGTCATCTGGATGGGCTGATGTGTGGTGGACGTCTAGGGGGAGGATTTACACTTCCTTTCTATCTGCTCGGCTCTTTTCAAATGCTGTGAAAACAATCTCTGCGGGCAGTTAATTTTAAAAGACAGCAAGTTAAAGCCCATGCAATCTTAAAGACAGCAAGTTACAGTCCATGCAGTTAATCAGACAAGGGACAGTGATCTTTCTCTCCTTTTTTCTGTTAATTTATTTATCTGTTAGTTTATTAGCAAGGCCGTCCTATCCTTCATTATTGTGCCTATTCATACTTGTTCCTTCAGATGCCAGTAACTCCTGTGTCGATCCCGTACTTTTTGCACATCTCCTATGCTGTGTTCATTCTCATACTCTTGCCCAGCTTCTAAAACCCTTCACTTTCATTTTCTGGGATTCCTGTGTATCCACAGCTTCTTTGAACCTTCTCGTTGCCTCCCTGTAACCAAAGCTAGCTCTCACCCAGAGGGCACTGGTGCCCCTGTAACCGTGTGAGTGATGGCTGACGGCCATTGGCAGCACTGGGACTGGAGGTGAGTTAAGTATTCCTTGCTTCTCACTGCCTCTTCCAGACAATTCCCCCTCAAAAACCGAGTATCAGAGAGAGGATCTCCTACTTTCCTCAAATTTCTCAGTACCCAACTCACCATCCCCTCTCCCATATCCCCCATCCTAGTTTGGGAGAGTTTCAGTATTCATCGTAAGTGACTCATCCAGTGCCTGGAATTTCTGTTCTTCCAGTGGTCCTGTCCTCCACTTCTCACGGATCACTCACTCCCATGGTGCCTACACCTCATCTACAGCTGTAACCTCACTATGATTTCAATTTTAAGAAAACCCTTTCTGGCCGGGCGCGGTGGCTCACGCCTGTAATCCTAGCACTCTGGGAGGCCGAGGCGGGTGGATTGCTCAAGGTCAGGAGTTCGAAACCAGCCTGAGCAAGAGCAAGACCCCGTCTCTAGTATAAATAGAAAAATTAATTGGCCGGGCATGGTGGCGCATGCCAGTAGTCCCAGCTACTCGGGAGGCTGAGGCAGAAGGATTGCTTGATCCCAGGAGTTTGAGGTTGCTGTGAGCTAGGCTGAAGCCACGGCACTCTAGCCCGGGCAACAGAGTGAGACTCCATCTCAAAAAAAAAAAAAAGAAGAGAAAACCCTTTGTTGTGGCTCCACTTGGGGAGGAGAATTGAACACAGAAGACAGACAACAAATGACAGAGACGATACAAGACTGCAGCCATCTCCTGCTTGCAGCGGCTTTATTTTTAACACTGTTCTTTTGGCATGTGTCCCAGTCTACCCCAACTTTTCCCACCACTATTTTCTGTTCCCAGAATGTTTTCGCCTCAGCATGGACTTGGTTCTCACTGCTCTGCCTCAGGGAGTTAACGAGTGTGTCTCCTCCTTTGCCCTTTCCCGTTTGCGGGTCAAGGCACCTTGGCTTGTTTGCAAGTCACAAGGTGTCTTGAGGCCGATCAACAAGAAACAATCCGTGTGAGAACAGGTGTTCCGAGAACTGCTTTGTTTAAACATGGCTGAGAGATGACCC
>CAUYRT010003569.1:0-14497 GCA_963574885.1 Lepilemur ruficaudatus | reverse complement strand
CTATATATTTTTAGTTGGCCAATTAATTTCTTTCTATTTTTAGTAGAGACGGGGTCTCGCTCTTGCTCAGGCTGGTTTCGAACTCCTGACCTTGAGCGATCCTCCCGCCTCGGCCTCCCAGAGTGCTAGGATTACAGGCGTAAGCCACCACGCCCGGCCCACATAGATTGATTTAAAAAATAGAACGACCCAAGATAATATTTTCATGATATTAACTTGACGGCTGTCATTCCCTGCAGAATGAATGATGTGACTGAACCGCCAGGGAAGGAAGTGGCGTCCTGAGCCACTGACCAGTGCCCCCAACATCAGAACAAGCAGACTCTGTTTTTATCATTTGTCAATTTCCCCCAAATCATGCCACCGCTTGGTTTGCTTCATAGTTGGACCATAGCTTTGCTGTTTTCATGTTTGTCTTCCTGGGATTTCTAATGCATTTTCCTTCTTGGCACATACCTCCACCATAACACTGAGGTCTTCTGTCCTGCTAGTTTGGGGCTGTTGGTTACTTGTGACCCCATTTCTTCTTGAAGACGTGCTTCTCAGAGCTGACCGCCTTCTTGCTGCATTCTTGACACGGGGTCAGGACGCTGTTCCCCTCCAGACTTCCTCTCCTGGTTGGATCCCTGTTCCCTAGACTCACGCCTTGCCTTTCTTAGTTGACGCCCTCATTTCAATGGTGCGCATCCCCTGGGCCCTTGACAAGGTGCATGTTCCGAGCAGAATCCCAGGTCGGATGCTTGGACAGCGTCGCTAGTCTCCAGCAGTGCTGCTGTGGAGAAGCCCGGCGCATTTTGGTGACCTGTTGTCCTCTCCAGATCTTTTGGGATCTTCTCTTTGTCCTTGGTGTTCTGAAGTTTCAGGATACACCTTGATATGGGTGGTTTTTCATCATTCTTTAATAATTTCCTATTCTATGATTTTTTCTTTCTGTAATTCCTGTCATTCAGATGTTGGTCTTCATGAATTGATCCTTTAATTTTCTAGCTTATTTCTTAGCTATTATCTGTCTTTTGGTCTCTCTGTTCAACTTTTAGATCCCCTCACTTCTTCTAATACTTCCATTAATGGTTTTATTTCTGCTAATTTTAATTTCCAACAGGTTTTTCTTATTGTTGTTCTCAAAAGGTTTCTTATTTACAGTATCTTATTTTTATTTCATGGAAACAATATTAGCTCTTGACTCTGAGGATCTTAGTTTTAGTTTTTGGGAAATTTATTAGTTCTCTGGTTTTCTATGTTTCTTCTGAATGGATTGATTTGTTTCTCCCTTTCAGCTGTGAGGCTTCCTTCATGGTGACCTGGGCTGCACACTCAAAACCAAGCAGGAGCCACTGATGACTGCTTGGTCATTGTTAACGTCACTGCAGAATGCTTGAACAGGGACCACATAATTCTTTGGGACCTTGACCTTCTATATCAATAATTCTTCTCTCCCTGACTGTACTTTTCCCTGGGAAAGAGGCCTCCGATCTCCTGCCTGAAGAGGGGTGGTGGGAGTGGGGATTAGCCCGGCTGCCCTGTCCTCAAGCTGAGTTGGGGCTGAGCCTAGAGGGTTTCCTTGTCCACCGCGATAGACTTTTCCTTCCAGGCCCCTGTTCTCTCCTGTCCCTGGCATCTTTGAGGACAGAAAGCAACGGCCCACAGCTGGCTGCACAGGATAGGGGTGGACAAGGCAGTGTATGCTGCATAGATTTCCACCCCGTTTCTTCCTTTTTGGTCTCCACCTCACCTCCGCCTTCATAGGCTCCAGTTCCTGAGACTTCCCCGGGTGCTGTCCAGGACCGTCTTCATGCCTGACTTCTGCCCTGCAGGCTCTTGGCTCCCTGGGGCCTGCTAAGTCAGAACCACAACATTTTGTTGAAATTTTTTTAACTGCTGTCATCTCTTCTCCCATTCTCCTAATCGCTCATACACCCTCCCCAACATTTTACTATGAAAATTTCCAAACAGAATGTTGCAAGTATTGGAGGGTGAGCACTTGGACAAGGCTAATTCCACCCCTAGCATGTCGCCACACTTGCTTATCACACGTCTGTTCCTCTAGCCATCTGTGCAGCCAGCCACTAATTCATCTCATTTTTAAAAATGCATTCTGACTGCAGACATCAGCACACGTGCCCTTAAAGGCTTCATATTTTACATAGTGGTTGGTTCTTTTTATGGTTTTAACACCTTCGCTGATGTCTAAGGAAACGAGTTAGAATTTCCATGACAATCTCTTCTGTTCCTCAAATTATCAAGGTTTTCTTCATGGTCAGCTGTTCTTCTCTTTCATTATGGACGGTTCTCCCAATTGTCCGGGAATTCTTGGTTATCTGCTCATTTTTAAGAACAAAGATCTGAACTGACTTATTTAGGTGGCTAAGTGAACATAGCTTGGCCTGTGCTGTGGTCTGAATGTGTCCCCCCAGATTTATATGTTGAAACTCAATTGCCAATGTGATAGTATTGAGAGGTGTGGACTTTAAGGGGTGATTAAGTGCATGAGGGCCGAACTCTCATGGGTGGGATTAGGGCCTTTAAAGTAAGGCTTAAAAGAGTGGGTTCACTCCCTTCCATCTCTGCCCTGTGAGGACACAGTGTTCATCCCTTTTGCCATTCCGCCTTCCGCGATAGGAGGAGGCAGCAAAAAGGCACCGTCTTGGAAGGAAAGAGAGCAGCCCTCACCACACAGGGAAACCGACAGATCCTTGATCTTGAACTTTCCAGCCTCCAGAACTGTAAGAAGAAATTTCTATTATTTATACGTAACCCAGTCTCAGGCATTTTGTTACAGCAGCACAAAGGGTCTAGGGCAACCTCCCTCTGCCGTGGAGGCTGTAGGTCTGTTTCACCACGGGGAGTGGCTGCCGGGCCTAATGTATGAGGGAGCATCGTGCGGGTTGAGGACTGTGGGTGCGTTGTAGGTGTGCGGTGGCGGGAGCCGGCTCTCAGGCCGGGCACCGGCACGCTTTGGAAGGTGGGTGATTTGGTAGACTGCTATGGAATCTCCCACGTTGTTCAGGGCTAGCAGGGACCATGCTATTTGGGAGGCAGAAGTGAAGCACAGAATCTTCCTTTCAAGCTTGGAAGGCGGGGGCAGGCGCACCAGCTGCCGCTGCAGCTCACACGTCCTGGCTGGTCTGCTGGCTGACCCGGCTAGGGGGTAGTGGCCAGGCCTGCAGCCGCCCCAGTAACAACCAGGTCTCCCTCAGCTTCTCTGTCCCCTGGGCCAGGTTTGTAATTCACTCTGAGATGGGGTGTCCCCTTATCCCACAGGATACTCAAGTCATGGGGGCTGGCTGCCCGGAGGCCGGGAGCACACACAGTGGGCAAGCCCATCTCGGGGTCCGGCTGTGCACACCCCTTCACGTGCCGCTCCCCTTCCCCTTGCTGTCCCTGGGCTTCCAAGACAGCAGCTGCCGCGGCTCCGAGTCACAGGGGACATCGCGCCTCATGGTTCTGTGTCCCTGAGGGAGGCCATGCCAGCCCCACGCACCCACCAGAGCAACTGGACCACTTGGGAGTTTAACAGCTTTTGTAAAGGAGGGATACCTCCACATGTTTTCTTGTCTTCCGTGTGTTCTTCTTTGGATATAATATGGTCTCATTCCTGTTGTGTTTATAATTAAATAAATTAAATGTACCTAATACTACTTAATGACCGAAACCGTTTGCCTGCCAGGGAAACTGGAGATCTGTTTACTTAGTTATAAGCCTCCATCATACTTTGAAAACGAGAGTGTCGGTCTCCAAGCTCATCCAGGTCCAGAGACACAGCAGCCTCTGCTGGGAGATGTCCTCTCCCTGCGCCTTTCGGTGTGTCTCAGCGCCCTCCACTCCCAGCCTCAGTCCAGACCCCGGCGCCACCAGCACCGAAACACAGGGCTTTGCTAGGGGTCTGCGAGGGCTGAGGATGCCCCCTACATCGCTTCAGTGACGGTTGCCAGGACAATCACCTCATTGCAGATCCCTAATGATGGCTAAAGGTCACCTTTTATTTCAGCTGAGTGCTTACTGTGGGCCATGCGCTGGGTTAACACTATTTACGTATTCAGATTTTATCATGCTGTGTCACAGGGATACAACAAGAATCAAAATCGAATCCAGCAAACACCATCTGAAGGACAGAGGCTACTAGCAGCGAAGCCCCCTGCCGCCCTTGCCGCCCACTCTCCCGCTAGGACTGCAGCACGGCTGGGGGTTCCTCAGCCTTCGTGTTGCTTTGTCATTGTAACTGCATGCATATGTGCCCTGACCCACTCGCCTGCATTGTTTTATAGGTTTTCAGCTTTACAGAAATGGTTGATATGCCTAACTCAAAGATTCCCTGGGAACCTCAAGGTTGCAATGTAACATGCAAGAAGGACAGCCAGCCTTTGAAACAGGTGCCTTTTCTATTTTAGAATTCATTTCCCACACCCTTTTATAGGAGTTTTCTTTTTCCCCCATTCTGTGTTTGAGCCTCTTCTGACCTACAGTAAAGCTCATAATATGTTTTGATAATATCTTCTCTGGCTGTGTATGGCTTCTTCTAATTATTGTTCATCAAATTTATTCCTCAGCGTCTTGTCAAAATCAGATGGTTACTTTTTCCATCTGTTACCACAATCTGTTCAAACCATCACATTCAGTGAACTCGCAGGAAACTGTAGCAGCCAAAGAGAAGAATGAATGTGCTTCAGCCAGACTTAACATGGACAGGGTTTCAGTATGGAACACTGTATTTGGAATCTTCCTATATAATGTCGAGTGCAGAAAAACTGCTGTTTTCTCTGGTGCGTGCTGGAGGTGGGTAACACAAAAGCAACAGCGAGACACAAGCAGGAAACCCTCCGATATTCTTGCCGTGTGCTACAACAATATTTTGTGAAGAGCCTCTCCATCCCCAGCCCTTGCCTCTTCAACCACAGAGATTCTTAGCTCGGAGAGAAAATTGAAGTCCTTATATTACTTTTCAAAGGCTGTAAATGAATTGGAAGGGAAAGTACTGTTTCGTGTGAGCAGCGTGGGCTCGTTCCACGCTGAGCTGCTCTTGTTACACAGAAAGCTGCGGGTCCTTCTTCATTAGGTAAAGTGGCTTGCAAAGTCACGGCGTCTTCATCAAGTGCTAATGGCATCAGGGCCAGGGGGCCATTGGCAGGACAAGGTCAGGAGAGTGAAGCGGTGCCTGGGGAGAAGGGGGCCGTGGCAAAGCCTACTGTATTTTTTGTTCCGGAGGCAACAGCATCTCTGTTCGCTGCAGCAGATACAGAACAGCAGAAGATTGCTCTGGAACAAACCCAGTTGAGAGAGAAAGACAGAAGCCAACTGTCTCCATGTGTTTTCCAGATGAGACAAGGGGTGGGCCTCCATCGCAGGGTCACTCCCTGGCCTTGTCTGGACGCCCCATTTCTGTGTGCCCCCACTTCAGTCCTGGAGGCTAAGAGGATCCCAGGCTGCTCCCATGTGTGGCGCTGTCCTCTTTGTCAATGACACTTTGAAGTAGTTCATTGCTTTGCCTTTCAGAGCAGAAAATAGATTCATTGGTGGTTTGTAAAAAGCACACTTCTTTATGGCTAAGTATTCAAGTGTTTTACACTTTTATTTTCATTGTGCAGTTATCAACTCTCGCTTTCGTTTAATCGTGAGAAGCGGCAGCCAGGATGTTAGAGTGCGGCCCTCTGTTCTTCCCACCCCCACGAATACCCAGAGGCACCTGCTGCTCATGACGGGCTGGGTGAGCTGGCTGGGGAGGGTTTAGAGGCCCTGGCTGCCTGCAGAGTTCGCTGCTTGGTTACAGGACACAAGTCCTGGATCCGGAAGAACGTTTCCTCTTTACCCCTCCTTCCCTCTGCACGGAGTGGGCTAAGAAGGGCCACAGGGTCGGTCTCAGGGGCAGAGCCAGCTTTGGGACAGCAGCTTTTATGGGTGCCAGGAGGGCCTCCTCCCCACCACAGTGCCTGACATTTCCCGTGAGAAGCTCATGTCTTCAGGGCTCAGGTCTTTAATGATGTTGGTACTTCTAGGAGTGTCTGCGCTTGAATCTTACCACCTCTCTCCTCAGATGCAGGTGGTGGCCAGATCTGAGAGGGAGAATGCCAGGGAGCAGGGTGGGGCCAACGGGGTGTCCCGAGGGCACCAGGGGAAGGCGGGTGGCTGCACGGAGGGTGACACGCACCCGAGCCCCCGTCTGGGCATGCACTTGAGCACCTTTCCCCAGCCGCCAGCTCAAGAGGAGCAGTGGGAGGGCGGGGCCCGCGTGGGGGCTGCTGGCTCTGCGCTGGGCTGGGACCTAGTCTCCCCCTTCATCCCAGCCTCGGGCTGTTCTCGGCTTCTCTGGGCCAAATTCTTGGAGAGGCTTTGACACTGCAGGGGTGAAAAACAGTGGGGTGAACAGATGAGGGAAGGGCTGCAGGGGGCGAGGACCAGGGAGCAAGCTCAGAGCCAGCTGTGCTGGGGACCTGGGTCCCATCTAGAACCACCCTCCCCAGGAGCCTCAAGTACTGGAAAGCCCAGACGTTGAGGCCAAGCCTGGGGAAGGAATTGCGCCTCCTGGTGGTCCCTGCTGGAATGCCTGCTGGTTATCTGGATATGGTTTCAAAACTTTTCAGCTAGATTTTTTTTTTTTTTTAACAAACCAAAGTATATGTGTATCCCAACATCTAAAACAAGCAAAAGTAGACTGTTCCCATGAACAGTGTGTCCCTTTGTCCTGGACAGGAGCACCTATCCACACACCTCGCAGGGCTGCTCTCTGTGGCCTTGCTGTGTCTGTCGCCCCTGTGAGACAGCAGACACATTACCATGGTAACAGACCATCATCAAGATGCTGAAGGTGTGCTGACATCCATCAGGGGCCCTCAGCCGCTGTGCCTCCCAGGAAAAGGCGCAGCGTGCAGCAAACTGCCTGTCATGGCGTGGCGGACGGAGGGATGGATGTGCCTTCTGCATCTGCGATACCAGCGCCCAGAGAGAAACGTCTTTTTGCCCTTGACAGCACGAAATGCTGCCTATTTCTGATGAGAGTGTAATTGATGTCTGCATATCTGCTGTGATAAAATGCTAGACCTCTGGAAAGTGGTTGTGACTCTCAGCTTAGAAGATGGCAAGGAAGGGTGGTGACCCCCAGGGAGGGTGACAGGTGAGGCCCTGGCACATCTGTCCCCAGGATGAGGCATGGCCACCCACCCCCCATTGTCTGTAGATGGTGATGGGTGTGGTGGGGCTGGGAGATGGCACAACCTGGGACCAGAGTGAGACCTTTGACCGAGAGCTCACCCCCTTTTTGTGCTTTGTTGAGTCTCAGCGAAGCTTAACCCGAGTCCTATCTAGGAAAGGGAGGGGAGGGGCTCCCTGGACTGTCAAATGTACAGAAATGATTGAAAGCCCTTGGGGGTGAAATCAGCCTTGGCTCTGTCTTGGAAGCAAGACATCTTGGAAACTGTAGCCTCAGGGGAGCAGGGAAGTGTGACTGGAACAGGGACTTGGGGCTGGAATGGGTTTTGTTCCCTTCACCTGGGCGGGCGTGGCCATGTGGTCTGCAGCTGGCCTGGAAGCAAACTCTAGAAGCCCCTGCCCTCCTGGAAGAGACTCTCCTCTCCTCACCAGTGGACCTGGGGCATGTCCCAGGAAAACCCCAGGACGGGGAGTGAGAAGCAGAAGATTTCCAGGCTGCTACAACCCAGAGCACCGACCAGGAGCACAGCCCAAGTGGTGCTCTGTGACTTCAAGGCTCCCTGCGCTGGGCCGTCATTCTTAGAGCTCTCAGCCACTGAATGAGAAGTCTGAGCCTTCTGAGGCCGCTGTGCTGGGGGTGCCCAAGCTGCAGGGAGAGGTTTTATGGAGGGCTCCCAGCTGGCAGCCCCAGCTGACGTCCGACTGTTGCTGCATAAGACCCTACACAGGAACTCACTCAGCTGAGTCCTCCCCATCTTCACCTGTAAAATTGTGAAGTGTCGTGCGATACAATGGTGCTGTTTGAAGCTGCTAGTGTGGAGTAATTGGTAACGCGTGCATGAGGCTGTGCACATGCCCAGGGCTGTGTGCAGGCCCAGACGAGACCTAAGAAGGCCCTGAGTGTGACCCCTGGCTGCCCTGAGCCCTGTGCCGACAGGGAGTGAAGGCTAAAGCAGAGCGGCGACCCACTGGCCGGCGAGTGTCGAAGGCGTGCCCAACACACGCCACAGAGCCTTCTGCAGACGAGCTGCGTCAGGCTGCGTTAGTCAAGATTCTCCAGAGAAACGGAACCAATAGGACATGTGGTGTGAAATTCCCCTGAAGGTCAGAAGAAATCCAAAGCTTGTGAAACTCACAGACTCAGAGAGCAAAATTTTTGTCTAGCACCAGAGGCTGAAAACAACAAGCTCTGAGCTACTGGAGATCTTATGAAAGCCGGTTGGTCACCCAGCCTTGGCTTGCCTTCCTGTCCTCTGCCGCCGGCCTGTGGTTCCCCTACCTGATAACCCTCACACCAGCCTGAAGGCAGCCAATGACCAGCAAGTTTCTGTTGAGCAGCTACTGGGTGGAAATTCATCAGATCATTTTTCTTTATGTTACCGCATCTTAAAAAGAATAGGGTAAGGGATTGGGATATCAGTGGGAGCAATGGGACATGGGATGAAATGATGGGCTGCAATTAGCTTTGTTGCTCACTTATTCATGGTTTTCCTTTCTCTAATTCTGAAGATAACTGGGATTTGACCTCATTTAGAAACGCCAAACACAGACCCTGCCTGAAGTAGGAAGCCGGTTGGATATCTGGAAACTTCCCACCCCTGATCACACTCATGGAAGACACTGTCCTTTTCCTACTCAATGGCTTTTCCTCATTTCCTTTCCTGCTCTTGATCTCAGAGAATGTAGGCTTCCCACAGTCCCTTGGTTTGAACAAGCTGTGGCAGTCCCTTTTCTTTTGCCATTGATTGTTCTAGGGGTGGCATGGAACGCTTTTCTGCACATGGAGACGTCAGCAGGAGCATCCTGAGGCCTTTTCTCCATTGCTTCCTTACAGTTTGGGATGCTGTTTGATACCTGGCGCTCTGGCAGCTATTTTGTCACTAGGAGGTGAGCAGCATGTGGATAAAAAGCCCTAGTGCTGAGAGTGGATATTGAAGGGCAGAACTTACCTGGCTCAGATGGCATCATTGAGTGATGGCACTAGCTATGACTCTCCATGTCCAGACCACTTCTATGACACCACTAAGTGTCATGGTTAAGACTCTCTGAGAAGGGTGTTCTCATATTTGTAGGCAAAACCACTTTTTTGGAAATAGTTTTACGAACTTTCAACCTGAATAGGTGTTATTTCACATAGCCATGTTCATTCTTTTTCAGCTAACCTAAACCCATGTGGTTTTCATTCTTTTCCCTGAAGATGTTGTCTGTCAGCAGACAAGGATAGGCAGACTGCTGGAGGGTGTCACCTCCACGCAGGTCTCAGGCAGACAGATTGAAAGTTGCCTGCTGGGCTCTGTGGGCTGCAGAGGGCCGTGCGGTGGAGGGACGGCTGTGTTCTGTCCCCTCAAGTCTGGGCTTTGTCTGGCAGCCACGAGCAGAACAGTGTGGGGGCTTTTGAATGGTCAACATCTTGGGGCTCAGAAAGATACCTCCTCCCCAGGGAACCCTGCAACTCCCTGGGCCAGCTGGGAGAGTGGACAATGTGGCGGTTTTAAAACCCATGCAAATTCTTTGGCATTCCTTTGACCAAGAAGTCTATGCTGCCTCCCCTTGAACCTGCGCAGGCCTGTGTGAGCTCCGAGGCTGCGTCCTGCCCCGGGGCGCTCATTCTGGGGGCTTCCATGGGCAAAGGCTGGATTCCGGGGACTGCAGGCAGAGAAACCCTGTGGAGGGATCAGAGAAAGAGAAGGAGAGAGACAGAGACAGGGAACAAAAGAGTGAGAGACAAGGAGAGGGAGAGAGAGGGAGACGGAGAGAGAGTCAGAGATAGAGACAGAGAGAGACAGAGAGACAGAGGGGAGAGAGAGGAGGGGGGAGACGATGAGAAGGAGGGAGCGCCATTCTAGCTGTTCAGTCTTCCCCACCCCAGGGCTGCACCTGGCAGTAGGGGGGTCACTGAGGCACCCTGGCCCCAGCCTCCGTCTTGGCTGCAGCTGCTGGAGAGAACACCTCACTGAGCCCAACCGGCAGAGAGGAGCCTGGGCAGCGGGCAGATTTGTTCTGGGAAGGAAGACCCCACTTTTCTGTTTGGATCTCTGGTTGATTGGGTTACTGACGTCTACGTGGTTGTCTGGAGTCATTAGTGGGAGAAAATAGTGCCATTTGGGTGGGATCCAACGTCTCTGGCCATCCGACTCTGACAGGGTGTGTGGGCCGTGCTGGAGCCTCACTCGGGACTTCCTGCAGGAGCTCCTGTTCTAGTAAATGAAGCGTAACAGACCCCTTAACGCTAGCCGTGATGCATCTAGGAAGCCAGGTTCTCTTTTTGCCTGGGAGGAAAGAGCCAGAACCTGCTGAAACTCAGCGGATGTGGCCGGCGTGCCCTCCTGGGCCAGCAGTGCCGCCTCCCTTCCCGGCACCGGTGTCACTGCCTCAGGGAGACTTGCAGGGGGGGAAGGACAGCTGGCAGGAGAAGGAGAGAGAGTGGAACGAGAAACACAGGGCAGTGAAAAAGACGGAGTTTGTAGGTGTCACGACTGGGGAGGAACACTGCCGGAAGCACAAACTGTCACTGGTGTTTTTGAAGTGTCCCTCCTCAGTGGGCCTTCTGCTCAGGGCCGCACAGGTGCTGGAGAGGTGTGTCTTCCCATTTGTCCCATGGAGCAGCGACTTCAAAGCTTAGATGTGAATGTCCCCGTGGAAGGTGGGTCATTAAGTGTTTGTTTTGTTTAGGAGGACCCCCTCTGCCAGCCACAGACACTGTGACTTGCTGTGACTCAGGCCCACAGCCTGTTTGGCCTCCTGTTCAGCCATTTCCTTTGGCTGACACATTTACGGTCACGATTTATATCTGTAATTTCTGAGGAGACTGAAAGACAAAAGCAGAAGTGACTGGTTCCAAAGATTTAACCATGTCTCCCATTTCTCGGGCTCATGGCTTCACGAGTCCCACGGGAGAGCAGAGCGCGTGGAGAGGGAGCGCGGGCGGGGTCAGGGCTGCTCTCCGTGCCCGGCAGGAGCAGCGGGGCTGCCTCTGACCTCAGCGGTCTGCGTCCTGTCCTGTGCCGAAGCCCAGGACCGGGGACTGGCCGACTCCACTCACGTAACACCTGGACGGTTCCACCAAGGAGAAAAACTAAAATTTTTCCTGTTCCAAAACCTTTCACAAAATTCCTTGAATATATATACTCGTATCGATGTGCTACTTGAATTTTATGTGAAGTTTTATATATTAATATATGTTTTGACCCAATTATTTCATTTTTATACACCTAGGTCATCCCTTCAGAGAGAACATGAAAGGAAAACAACAGGAAGACCCATTTTACCCTCTCTATAGACCCCAGGGACAGGGATTTGAACCTATTAAGAGCCTGGAGGAAAACTGTCAACTCTTACTTTTCTAACTTTGAGAAAATTTCCACCAACCCCTGACAGCCTCCAGTGTCATCTTCCAACTTCAAGGCCTGTGTTCTAGGGCGCCCGAGTGGAGCTCAGCTGCTCGTCGCTGGCCCCGCCCCTCCTCGCCTCCCCTCCTCGCGGAGACAGCCCCTGAGCCGTTCCTTCTCCCAGAGGGGCCCTGGGTCCCCCGAGGCGCCTGCCCGGCCTCACTCCCCTCCATCTGGGACGTTCTCCTCAGCATCTCTACCGGTTGAAATTCCACTTACCACCGCGATGCCCCTCTTGGGAGGCATTTAGGCAATTTGCATTTCACAATTTTATAGGCTCGGACCTGTTGGCTGAGACTTTCTATGAGTCATTCCTACATTCACATACAGGACTGCAAGATCCACATGACAACGTACCCATCATGTTGTCTGTAATGGCAGGAAATAACAAAGGCTGTCACCATGTCCATCAACAGGGACAAGTTCAGTATGGTGTGGCACCACCACACTGAGATACATGTGGCTTTAAAGAGAAGGGTATATATGGTCTGCTGTGGTTTGGATACGGTTTGTTTGTCCCCACCAAATCTGCCACTCAGTGTGGTTGGTGGTGCTGGACGTGGGACCTGGTGGGAGGTGTTTGGGTCAGGGGTCATCCCTCATGAGTGACTTGGCACCGTTTTTGCAGTAGTAAGTCCTTGCTCTCAGGAGACTGGATTGGTTCTTGGAGGACTGGATTAGTTTCCACAAGGGTGGGTTGTTATAAAACCAAGACTTCCCTCCCATGAACCCACTTCTCCTTTGACCTTCTGCCGTGTTTCAATGAAGCACAAAAGCCCTCGGCACAAGGTGCCATACTCGTACGGCCTGCAGAACCGTGAGCCAAATACACCTCTTTTCTTCATAAATTATTCAGTCTTTGGCATTCCTTTATGGCAACACAAAATGGTCTAAGACATGCCCAGACATGGGAAGATGCTTGTATTAGTAATTGATCGATACATAGCAATATTACTGCAAGCTTAGCAGCTTGAAACAACCCACATTTATTGGCTCACACTTGCTGTGGGTCAGGAGTTTGGGTACAGCATAACTGGGTCCCCCACAATCACGGTGTTGGCTGGGGCTGCAGTCTCATCTGAGGCTCCACCGAGGAAGGACCTGCTTCCTCACTCACATGGCTGTTGGCAACGTTCCAGTTCCCCATGAGCCGTGGGCTGAGGGCCGTGGTTTCCTGTTGGTTATTGTCCAGAGACCTCCCTCAGCTCTTTGACAGGGACCTTCTCCAGTGGCCACTTGCTTCCTCAATGCTGGCTAGAGACTGTCTTCCAGCAAGACCAAAGTTATAATCTTATGTGACGTAATCACCTATGATCACATCACCTCTGCCACATTCTGTTGGTTAGAAGCAAGTCCCAGGCTCTGTCCACATCCCAGGGGAAGGGATTATGCAAGGAAGTACACACCAGGAGGCAGAGATCACAGGGTCACTCCAAAGTCTGTCATCACAACACCCCAAACATATTTTTAATTGGAAAAAAGCAAGAGAATCAGAACACAGTGGAGATGGGTGGCTGACCACCAAGGATGCTGTAGCACTGAGTTATCACTGGGCAGGGGCTCCCAGCCAGCACCCGCTCCTCTGTACCCACTGACTGTGATCCAGGAGGGGCTGAGTGTCTGGTTCTCACCAGTGGAACGTGAGGCAGTGGAGTCCCGAGGGTTAGAAATAGGTGTGACCTCCCCATAGTCTCTTTTGCCATCTGCCCATTGAAGAGGGCTGTACTGAAGACATGGAGCCACCAAGTCAGAGGAGTGTGGGCCTATGAATCCTGCTCAGAGGAGAATCGCCCAATAGGGACATCCACATGGATGGTGCTGTGCCCAGGAAATAACGTTTCATTTTGTTTAGTGTGCAGGTTTGGATTTAGTTGCTACAACAGCTAGTGTACCTTATATAATACATACCGTTTAGTACTATCGAATTAAAAAATCTATGTATGGGGTGTGTGTAGGTATGTATGTTGCAATATGAACTTTTCGTTCTTTTAATTGGGAAGCCAGAATTAGTCAATATGTGTCTGTATAACAAACTACTCCAAAACTTAGAATCGTAAACAATAAGCACTTACGATTTCTCACAGGAGTTTGGGAGCAGTTAGCTGGCTGGTTGGGGCTGCCATCTCATCTGAAGGCCTGAATGGGGCTGGAGGTTCCACTTCCCAAGTGGCTCTGCACATGCTGGCAGTCGGTGCTGCTTGTAGCATAGGGTGTACAGACTTCTCTGCAAAGCTGCTTGAGCATCCTCATGGCATGGCAGCTGCATCCCCCAGACTCGGGAATCCCAGAGAGAACGAGGCAGAAGACTTGATGTCTTTCATGAGCTAGCCTTGGAAGTCATGCGTGACGTCCCATTGGAGACACAGGTCAGCCCTATTTGGTATGGGGGGCAAGCAGGCAGGACGGGAAGAGGGAGAGGCTGGCTGCCACTGGAATAGCACAATAGGAAAACACCCGGATGTGCGTCTAAGGGTGGGGCACGAAAGCCAAAAGAAGAGGCTCAGACTTGGCTAGTGAGGTGCTGAAGGGAGGATGGACGGGCTGGTGGCTCAGTGCTCTGCGCGGCTGTTGCAGCAGGAAAAAGAGATTAAGTCTCTGACTGCTGAAATTGACCTGTTGAAAAACTGTGGATGTTTAGAGGCTTCTCCAAATTTGGAACAGTTGTGAAAAGAAAATTTAAAATTAAAGTATCGACTAAATATTCTTCAAAGGAGTCTTCAGGAAGAGAGGAACAGACCATCGAAAAATATGATTAACATCAATAGCCGCCTACAAGAGGTCTTTGGTTATGCCATTAAGGCTGCATATCCAGATTTGGAAAATCCTCGTCTGATAGTGACACCAAGTCAGCAGCCCAAGTTTGGGGACTATCAATGTAACAGTGCTATGGGTATTTCTCAGGTAGTGTATTATTATGACTCATTCTTGCTGTTTGATTTTATTAAGTATTATCATTATTACTACTTACA
>CAUYRT010003568.1:0-90765 GCA_963574885.1 Lepilemur ruficaudatus | reverse complement strand
GAATGATAGGTTAATTTTTTTTATATTTCTATTGGTCTTTTTTTGTTAAAATCTTGTTTACAATATTTGACATGATTTGCTTTTGGAGATTTATAGTGTATTGTCATGTTTTAAAGTTGTGAAGGAAGATTATAATTCATTGAAATTATGTATAAAACAGTTGGTAAACTGTAGAGTGCAATGCAAATGTAAATTATTTTTATTATTATATCAAATATAATACTTAACTGAGGCAAGAATTTTATTAATATGCTACCAAAAAATAAATGGGATGCAGTGTTAGTGTTACTGGGGTATTAGTGAGTGATAACTTACTAATGGCACATGGTAGGCTATGTTGAATAAATGACCAAGTCAAAATTATAGAGGAATTATTCAGAGGGAAAAGTTAATACATTTCCCTTGTGTGGCTGTACTATAGTAAACCTTAATTCTTATAGGACTGATTTAGTTAAGTCTAATTCATATGCCTTTAATTTAGAGTAGGAAAATAGTTTTTCACCATATATTATTGGATCTGTCAGCTGCATGAACTGGATTTTATTAACCAAGTTGAAAATAAACACTTTCATTTTTGGAGAATTTTATTAAAGGCTTCGATTTAAAACACACTGAGAATGCTGTATCATTTTCAGGCTCACTATAGGGTATCCCTCTTCTGGAGACAGTGCAGTTTTATTTACTTTACAATGCACATGAAGTAAGACTTCCTGGTATTTGATACGATTTCTAATTCCAAAGACATTAGTAACTTTACAGCTTTGCAGTCAGAGCTACCATATATTT
The DNA here is from genome assembly GCA_963574885.1 of Lepilemur ruficaudatus. NCBI lineage: Eukaryota > Metazoa > Chordata > Mammalia > Primates > Lepilemuridae > Lepilemur > Lepilemur ruficaudatus. The sequence goes on along the minus strand of CAUYRT010003568.1, from coordinate 89,979 downwards.
TTGTACTTTCAATTTTTAGAATATGGCAAAGGTGAAAAGGGGGAAGAGTTTGGTGATGGATTGACCCTTGAGTATAATGCAGAAATCAGATCTAAAAACAATCAGAATATTTCTTGAAAGGAAAAAAAGAACATAAAAGGAAAAAGAAGATGTTATCACAAATTTGGATCTGAATTTCTCAGTGTCCATCCTTGAATGGAAAAAGGCTCTGTATTGTTAAAGATAATTATCTTATGGTCAAAACCCTATAATGATGAAAGAAATTTGAATTGGACACTGGCAGTGCAGCTTGGTTGGCTTGTAGACAGGTGCTGGCAAGCAGGTGTCATTGTTCTGTTTGATACTTAAGCATTCTGGCCAGAGGTTGAGCACATGGAAAACTGGATGGAAATGAAAATTTTTTATATGCCAAAGTTTCCCTGACCCTGCAAAATGTAATTATGGAATCTAGAGATAAGGCAGTTGTCATGTTTTTGCCTTGCCCTTCTCTGTTGTAGCTACGGAAAGAATAACCATCAAAGATTTTATGATACTATATTTAAGCTAACTCATAGCCTTAAATATCTGATTTAAGGGCAGCTTGGTGTGATTTTATTAATAGAAAATAGGGCAGATACTTGTAATGGAAGGGTGAAAAATTACACCTAAAATTTATCAAAATCAGCCATCCCCTAAAGAAATAATAAACGCCAGTAAACAGAAGATACTCAACCTCACTAATAATCAAGATATGTAAGATAAAATAGCACATACTGCTTCTCATCTGACACATTGAATTGGAAGGCTTGTTGTTGGCCAAGCATGAGAAAATAAGCAGTTATGTACCTGTAGTGGAGTGTAAATTGGCAGCAATCTTCTAGGATACAGTTTCTTCATCTCCTTAAACCACCTGCTCACTTAGCCTCCTTTAGTGTGGGACCTTCAGCAGACCTTCTATCTGACTAGACTCGCGGAGGCTTTGACCATTAATGTTTCCTGGCTTTGGTGATCAGGGAGAGGTGTGGTGGAAGCTCTATCCTTAGTAACTGCTTGGAGGGATTAGGTAGCAAGCCCAGAAATTCAGGAGGTAAACTTTGACCAAGTATAGGCAGGAGATAGGAAAAATTTGATAGACAATTGCTTTTCCTTTCTTTTATTTCTCTTTTTCTTGCTGGCTGCAAGGTGCAGTGGTTCATAACTTGATTGGAAAACATCTTGTGTGACCTAGGTCAGTGAAGCCAGCTTCTTAACAGTACCATCTTTTATTTGCTTTTCTTCTTTTTATGCCTGACCTCCTTTTCCCCCTCATCCTTCATATTTCAGGATTTCACTTCCCAAGAATTCCTTAGCTTAGAAGCCTTGCCTTAGGTTCTTTAGAGAATCTAGTCTAAGAAGCCAGCAGTCCCACTTCTGAGACTCTAGTCTGTGAAAACATCTGCAAGTTCTACAAGGTATATGTACATGTTTGTACATTGTGGTATTGTTTGCATGACTGAAAAATTAGAAACGATCTAAATGGTCATCCACAGGGAAATGGTTAAATAATGATATATGATAGAATACTATCCAGCCATAAAAGGAATGATTTAGAAAATTGTCCACAGCATATTGAGATAAACAAAGTATAGGATATTATGTTTAGTTGTTTGATCTCATTTTGGGATATTAAGCCCCCACCTAAAATCAGGTATATTTGTGCCCACATGTGGGCACAGGCACAATATTGAAAGAAATGATGTGGGATGGGGGAAGGAAATAACAGAAGGATTTTTACTTTTTACTTTATACACTTCTATAAGATTAAATTTTTTCACATCAAACATCTGATAAAACAATGGAAAAAGAATTTGCTACTTGCCAGGTGTGGTAGCACATGTCTGTAGTCCCAGGTACTTGGTAGGCTGAGGTGGGAGGATTGCTTGAGCCCAGGAGTTTGAGACCAGCTAGGGCAACATAGCAAGACCCTGTCTCTAAATAAAATAAAAGGATTTGCTACTTAAATGAAACAGGCACTGAGATAATTGTTAATATTAAAAATTGAGAAAAAATATGTTTTAGAGATAGAAAACATACCAGAGTGCTTAGTTCATACAGTATTAATCTTTGGGGATCACATAAGAACTAAATTTTTAACTTTATGATATATATTTATACATTTACATATATACACATGTACATATATATGGATTTACTATAAGCTGGACATTATTTTAAGTACTTTATATCTATTGTCTCATTTACTGGTCACAACAATTCTACAAGGTAGGCACTGTTTTTATCCCTGTCTTATAGATGAGAAACTAAGGCCTAGAAAACTTTAAGAAAAACAAAACCAAACCCATGCCCCATGTCATATAGACTTAACATTGTCAGAAAATTGATCCTATTCTGCTTGACTCCGGAGCCTGAGTTTGTAACCATACTGCTTCTAATTCAATCCTGTGGCACCTAGTTATCATAACCACATGTGATCTGATTATAAAGCTGCCTATATCCTACTGGACATAGTTTGCTAAGCTTTATTGTCTTTGGTAGATGAGAAGAGATTCTTTTTTTTTTCCAAGGTAGAAGTAGCCTTTATTTTTCCTGGTTGTAAAAGTACTGTGCTTCTTATAGAAACTTTCAGACAACACAGGAATTTTTGGATGAATATAAGAATTGTCTGAAAGATAACCATTGTTAACATTTTGGTGTTTATGTTTTGAATTTTTTCTGTGTGCATTCACATACATGCATGCTTAGACTTTTATTTTTTCCTCAAAATAGAATCATACTACTCAGGTGTTTTTTTAAAGAAATCTGCTTTACTTCCCAATTACCACAGTCATTTTTCTATGTCACTATATGTAGGTATATATAATTTCTAATGATTACATAGTATTCTGTTGTATGGATAAATCTTATTTAGCCAATATTCTATGTTTGTATTTTAGATGTTTTCATCTTTTTTCTCCCCTCTTATAGGTAATGCTACCATAAACATCTTTTTACTTATATTTTTACATACTTATTTAATTATTTCTTCAGGATAAATTCCTAGCAGTCAGTGGCTAAATTTTACAGTTTTTGTTATTGATTGATGACCTAGACTCATCGAGCAGTGCATTGTCTAGGAAGAAATACAGTGTTATGTTTTTTATTAGGCATTTGTGACTTTTCATTAATGGGTAATAATTACTGAGTACTCACACTGGATGTTGAATACCTCCTGTGAACGTGATACCATATCACTAGGTCAGAACTTTCCTCTGGGTAAATCTATGACTACAAACTGTGAGGCAAAGTTGTTTCATAGTAAAGGATGGAAACAAGATATGACAGTATTACTCCATAGGATTTGGAAGAAAAAGAACGAAATGTAATGTAAAACTATGTGGTTTATACTTTTTTCTTTACATAGTATTTATCTACTTACGTTATAATTGACTTTTTACTTGTCTCTTTTCTCCTTTAGACTTTAAGCTCCAAGAGGTTAAGAAAACATATCTGTCTGGGTCACTATTATACTCCCAGTTAGGAGGCAGTAACTAGAAGTTGAGTTAATGAATAAATGGGAAATAATACATATATACAATGAAGTATGGCATCTGGTTCCTAGATTGTTTGTAGAACCACAACTACCAGTCTTTTGGGGTATATGTTATGGCGTTGCTAAAAATAGTATTTTAAAACTACAAAGGGCTGCTCACTTTTGCAGCACATATACTAGAATTGGAACGATACAGAGAAGATTAGCATGGCCCCTGTGCAAGGATGACACACAAATTTGAGAAGTGTTCCATATTTTCAAAGAATCCCTACTCAATAAATGGTGCTGGGAAAGTTGGATAGCCACACGTAGAAGACTGAAACAGGATACGCACCTCTCACCACTCACAAAAATTAATTCATGATGAATAACAGACTTAAACATAAGGCATGAAACTATAAAAATTCTGGTAGAAGAAGTTGGAAAAACTCTTATAGATAATTGGCCTAGGCAAAGAGTTTATGAAGACGATCCCAAAGGCAATCACAGTTACAACAAAAATAAATAAACGGGACCTAAATAAATTAAAAAGATCTGCACAGCCAAGGAAACAATCAATAGAGCAAATAGATTACCTGCAGAATGGGAGAGAATATTTGCATGCTACACGTCCTATAAAGAGCTAATAACCAGAATCTACAAAGAACTCAGGCAAATCAGTAAGAAAACATCGAACAACCCCATTAAAAAGTGGAGAAAAGACATGAACAGAACCTTTTCAAAAGAAGATAGACAAATGGCCAATAAACATATGAAAAATGCTCAACATCTCTAATTATCAGGGAAATGCAAATCAAAACCACGAGATATCACGTAACTCCAGTGAGAATGGCTTTTACCAAAAAGTCCCAAAACGACAGATACTGGTGTGGAAGCGGAGAGAAAGTAACACTTATACACTGTTGGTGGGACTGCAAACTAGCACAACCTCTATACAAAGCAGCATGGAGATACCTCAGAGAACTAAAAGTAGACCTACCATTTGATCCAGCAATCCCACTACTGGATATTTACCCAAAGGAAAAGAAAGACATTTTGTAAAAAAGACACTTGCCCTTGAATGTTTATAGCAGCACAGTTCACAATCGCAAAGATGTGGAAACAGTGCAAGTGCCCATCAATACATGAGTGGATTAATAAAGTGTTATATATGTATACCATGGAATATTACTCAGCCTTGAAAAAGGTGAACTAATACTTCCTATATTAAGATGGGACTGGAGACCATCCTTCTAAGTGAAGTATCGCAAGAATGGAAAAACAAACAACACATGTACTCACTATTAAATTGGGGCTAATTGATCAACAGTCACGTGCACATATGATAGTAAAATTCAGTGGGAAAAAAAACGGAAGCAGGAGGGAGGGGGGAAGAGGAGATGGGTTAATTCAGTCCTAATGAGTACAGTGCACACTATCTCAGTGTTGGACATACTTATAACTTTGACTCAAACTGTACAAAAGCAATTCATGTAAGCAAAATGTTTATATTCCCACAATATTATGAAATTAAGAAAATAAAACTAAAAAGGGAAAACTAATATTCTCAATTTGTTTACTTAAACCATATCATTTTATATGTCCATACCATTTCATAATATGAGATTGTGAACTGTTATTCTATTTCTACATTATGTGGCCTAATTATAAACTCAAGGTCAGACCTAAACTGGGAGGCAGCAGCCCAATAAAACATTATTACAAATGATATGCCCCAAAGGAGTATTTACCAATTACTTTAGCCAACTTATAAATGAGTAACTTAAAACTGCAAGTAATTAGATAAGGTCAGGAGTAAAAAATGCTTGCAAAATGGATGGCAGCATTCTTTGTTTTCTTTGAGATGTTACCTATTTTATGCTGATTGCTCTAAGTTATTGATATTCTCTGTATGGATGTTTCGACTTTCACCTTTAGTAGTAAAACCTAAATAATCTTGATTATAACTACTAGAAAACAAAAATGAATCACTTAAAAGAAGTAAGTTTACCAGATGAATTAATACTTTTTAAGCTTTCGGCACCCATGGCTATTTAATGGGCATTTTGTGCATAGGCAAACTATTAAGGTAAATTTTAGTGAAGACTTATAATAATTGTTTTAATAATAAAACAGTATTTTAAAAATTTAAATACACCCAATAAACATCATTAATTTCATTCTCCAGCAAGTTAAGAAAACAAGTAAGTGTTGGGAAAGTGTTAAGCTCTTATTGAATAAGCATTATAATTAACCTGCCAAACTACCTACCATAGTATTACCTATTTACCATAGTAAATACCTAGTAAATATTTTTATAGAAATATGGTTATAGATAGTCCCAGGAAATTCCTCTTGAATATGCTTTGTTTACATTTCAATTTTATGCTGTTGGTTATTGCTTTAAAACTGAATATAATTAGAATAAATATTAATAATGAGCTAATAGTTTGATTTTGTGTTTTCAGTCAAAGCTTACTAAACTAAACCTTTACTCCCAAAATACTGTCTTAAATGAATACACGCACCTTACCAGCTTCAAATGTTTTCATGACGTCATGTGTGTTTGATTTTTTTCCCTTTGTAAAATTGAAGAGCGTACGCAACTAGGTGTGTAACAGTCCTTTCTCTGTATAAGCATCCTTCATTTAATAAAATTCAGAATAAAAAGAATTTATGAATAAAATAACAAATTGACTTTAATTTTTCCTCTTCTCCACGGAACTTGAGAAACTTGACATTGCATGTATATTGCCAGAGAGAATAACAAATGCCTCTTACTGTGTATGTGATAGTTAAACTAAAATGAATATGGGAGAACACTTTTTAAAATGTACTAAGAGCTATTGGTGAGAGCCCTCATCCTAGTAAACAGAACTTTACATTGGGAATAGAATAATCACAAAGGCCCAGTCTTCTTATACACCTGTCATCATCAGGATATTCATTAGCTGTTAGTACGCTGTAAGTCCTAGCTAATTTGAACTGAGTCTCCTTCGCTAAACTCGGATTGAATATTTCAGTCCCTGGCTTTATGAACTGTCCCATGCAAGGATAACTCTTAAAAACTGATCAGATATAATCGAGGAGAATGTTAGTAAATAGAAAAGTAAATTATAGTTATGAGGAAGGTACAAAAAGAGTTAAATCATTGATCATGATTTTAAAATTAGAAATGCTAAGGTGGGCTGGAGCCAAATTACTAAAATATTGAAATTAGAGGTTTCTCTTGAATAACTGGAATATTTTAAGCTCTCTGTTAGACTACCAGATTGCCTAATCTATTTGTCACTTTCAGTATCTTAATGTTATAAATAATTTGTGTTTTATAATATGAATTATTTTAATGCTTTGCACACTGAGATCCTAAAAACTATCATTACTTTTATTAGAACTTTAAAGTTGTAATAAAACTTTGAAGCTATGTGTTTTTTAAAAATTTGGTATATTCTAAGTGTGATTATATTATCTATGGAGATGGACAGTTAGTTGTATAATGGAGTATATGTTCCTCTTTATAATGAAGGTTAACAGGAAAATGACAAAAAATAGTTTATGTCAAACTTCTTAAACATTAACTTAAATCTAAGTTTTAGTTCTTACTTTCAAAGTTCTTCGTAACATGTATTTGTCTCCTCAAAATTATGAATCCAGACTTAATATCTAACCACATACTACATACTGTAAATTTGACTCTCATCTGACATACTCATTGCCCCTCAAATATGATAGATTTATTATGCCTTTTTTCACTCGGCTATTTCCTGAAATGCCTTCTTTACTGTTTCTACCCATGGGGTTTTTTTTAAGTCCTGGTTAATTCCTGTTTCTCTAGTCCACACTGATTTCTTCCTTTCTGTAAGTCAGTCACATATATTGTTTATGGCACACAATATTTGATCTTATTTGTCTTCTATGATTTCTCAATCTGTTTTATGTGCCAACGTATCCTGAATTCCTGATATTACTAACTGTCTTGATAGCAGGTACCTCGATTAATACACCTTTCGGTAATGAGCTCAATGTTTAAGAGAGTAACTGCTTAAAAGTACTTATTCTGGGATGGGCGTGGTGGCTCACACCTGTAATCCTAGCACTCTGGGAGGCCGAGGTGGGCGGATCATTTGAGCTCAGGAGTTCGAGAGCAGCCTGAACAAGAGTGAGACCCCGTCTCTACTAAAAATAGAATGAAATTAGCTGAACAACTAAAAATATATAGAAAAAATTAGCCAGGCATGGTGGTGCATTCCTGTAGTCCCAGCTACTTGGGAGGCTGAGGCAGGAGGATCACTTGAGCCCAGGAGTTTGAGGTTGCTGTGAGCTAGGTTGACGCCACAGCAGTCTAGCCCAGGCAACAGAATAAGACTCTGTCTCACAAAAAAAAAAAAGTGCTTACTCTGTTGAATTGAATTGAACTGAAACAAGTTAGACAAGTTAGAGATTTATTAACATATAAATTATGCCTCATACTATGGCATTTATGCTTTTTCAATATTCTAACAATTATGTATATTTTTCATTGTCTTTTTGAAAACATTCCAATTGCTGAATCATGCTTATTCATTGAAGGGCTATTTTGAGTCATGCCATGGGAAAAATGTATTAAACTGGGATTATATCAATATTGATAAAAGGTTAACTTTTGTGGTACAGTAGACTTTTATAGAGTAATGCATTGAGGGGGTTTTTTTGGTTTTTGTTTTCGGTTTTTTTTAAAGTGATAGGATCTTGCTCTGTCACACAGGCTCGATTGCAGTGGCCTAATAATAGTTCACTGCAACCTTGAAGGCCAGGACTCAGATGATCCTCCTGCGTCAGCCTCCTGAGTAGCTGGGACTACAGTTGCACACCACCATGCCTGGCTAATTTGTTTGTATTTTGTAGAGATGGGGTCTTGCTATGTTGCCAGGCTGGTCTCAAACTCCTGGCCTCAAGCAATCCTCCCACCTTGGCCACCAAAAGTGGTGGGTGGGATTACAGGCATGAGCCACAGTGCCCAGAGCATTTAGTTTTTGTATATGCTATATGTCTTTACATTTTATTATATGAAAATTCTCTTCTGTTTCTCCAATTAATTTTGACTCCCTCAAAAGAAACCACTCATTGTGATTCATCTTAGCCTCTTGCTCTACTTCAGTGATTGTAATTTTTCTCTGCCTGTTGATTGTGGGTTTCCTTAGCACTAGTTTTGTCTATTGAGATCTTTTGAGCAGTAATAGACTGGCAGGCAAAGTAGGATGTAATTTTTTTCCTAGTCTAATAGGCCAGTGTGCTAGCAACCTCTGATCTCTACTGAGACAAGATGAGATGGAGTGAGAGAGACCTTTCTCCCCTTAGCATTCCAGGTAATGGCTGAAAAATGGCTGTTGTTTTCTCTTTGTTTCTCTCTTTGTTGGAGAGATTGGGGACAGTTCAGCTTACCAGGATAGTTTAGGACTGCCAGAATAAGTAGGATTTACCATATGTAAGAACCATATATAGTATGTGGCAGGTGTGGCCCCTTTCTACTTGCTAAGGGACTTGACCTTTACCAGGTGGTTGTACCCTTGTGAAGGTTCAGGTTTTTACTGTGTGAGTAAATTTCTATCCTCACCTTTGGGCCTGTGGATCTCTTGCCCCTACACACTCTCCCTTCAGGTACACCTGTGATTTCTTCCAGGCTTGTTTTAGTTGTTGATATGTTCCAGTGTGGTAGCCATACTGGGGAGAGGGAGCCAAGGATATGTGTTTAGTCTACCATCTTCCTATTGTTGTTTTTAGGTAAAGTTTGCTGTTTCCATTGTCTTTCTTATATTTCTAGGTTTCCAAGGCCCTTTATTCAATATAATTTTTGAATACTGAATAAGCTTTTGTTATAGTTTGATATTATAAAAGATCATTTATTTGGAATCTTGATCAACATTTAGTCACACTCATTGTATGAGGTTTTCTGATATTTTTCTTAGTTAATTGGAAAATATATAGGTGAAAATACCTTTTAGAATTACATATTAGTTACTATTTCATGCTATATCAGTCTTTCCTCAATAATGTTCTGTGTGTCTGCTATACCTGTAACCACTTTGTGTTCATACTTTTCATGTGCTTTCTTAGGGTGGAATTCCTGGACCAACTGCAACCTAGGTGAAGTTTTGCTATGTATTCTCTTTGAGGTGATCCTCAATAGTAACAGAAAATACTGAGCAATTATTGCCCCCACATTAATGGTATTTCTAATCTCCAACCTTGCATGTAATTGCTGCCGTCAAGTACAATTATTGTCTGCCCAGGTTTCTTTCCCTGGGGGCACTTGTGCCATGCCTTGATACAGAGTTAGAAAATGAGAAGAGAGTTTCTGAAACTTTTTGAGAGTTTTGCTTATAAACCTGTTTACTTTGAGAATTTAAAGCTATAAAATTACATTGGCTTTTTTATTTTTTATAAGACTAGAAATACACCAAGTTTAGCAATACTAATCTATTCCTGTATGTATTCCTATTCATGTGTTCCATCAAAAATCATCTGTGGTGTTTGGAATATTCTAGGAAGATGGTAGTGGCTATAGCATAGTTTTTGAATAGTGCCAAATGCTCTCTTAACAGAATAACCAGGATAGCATAACCAAAAGCACTTGGGTAATATCTCTAACAAAACTAGTTAATCAGAGAAAATAGGGACAAACCATCAACAGCTACAACATTTGTTAAAAAAAAAAAAAAATTGTGTGGCGCTGGCATCTCTGTAGGAAGAAGCAGTAGGGAGCCTTAGTGTCCTATGAATGGCAGATCGTAAAATAGCAACAGGTAAAGCCTAGAGGGATTTTTGCACACTTCAATTCATGACTGAGTACAATAGGTTCATGGTAAGGTTCTTTTGAGCTCTCTGGGCTCTAAGCTTCTAAAATTATCAATGACTAACCAGCCAAAGCTCTCTTCAGTATAACGCCTCAGGCTGAGAGCAATCTGCTGTGAATTTAACCAAAATCAGCTAGGACAAAGACAATAAAGACAAAAGGAAAAAGAACCAGATGAAAGTGGAAGAGGGGACCAGAGCTAAGTGTTCTTGAAAGTGTCCCAGGGGCCAAATTTTTTTAAACACTGAATGAAAACTACAGAAAAGGGGGATGTAAATCAAAAAATCTCTCCTGGCCTATGTTTCCATCTTAAATATGCAAGAACATTAAATTCAGGTAAAGAGAAGCAACAGAGAGCATTATGGTAGAATCCCATACCAAGTTACTATAATTAAGGATTGTATTTTGTTCTTATAACATTCAGAAGTTGGTGAAAATAATGAAGGTGTGCTAATATTGTTGTGGGTCTTGGTAGGATTACCATATGCTTTCCAAAAGAATAATACCATTTAAGAAGGTCATTAGGGCCATTAACTTATTATTAGTACCTGTTTCACTACAATTTTACTGGCTTGGGTGATGTTATTATCCTAATGGAGCTAGTTAAAATCCATTGCTCATTGTTTTAATTTGCATTTTTTAAACTATTGAGGGATGTCAAACATTTCCCTAATTATTGGTGTAACATTATTGGTATTTATGTAGATGTATGTGACTGGAACCCTAAACCTCTGTGTAGCTTCACATATCTAATTCTTGCCTGCTTATAATTATGGTATGTTTATCCATTGGATCTTAATGTTTTCCTTACATATGAGATCATTTGGATATATTGCTTATAATGTCATAGAAATATTAGCCATTTGTTTTGCTTAAAATACAATTTTATTTTCCTATTTATTTTTGCTACATTATTACAGAAATGCTAGTTTATGTATTTGAATATATTGATCTTTTATGATTTCCTTTGCTGCTTAAAATCTAAGAAAATTATAGTCTGGATAGATATGGTAAGTACTGTATTTGAAATGATTTTCTAAAGAAAATTTATATTTTGATCATTGTTACACTTCTGGAAAATCAGTCATAAGACCTGAAGCTAATTTTCTGTGACAGCCATCTAAAAATATTGAGTAAAATACTTAACAAAGATAAGTGCTTTACATGTTGTACATTGGAAGCTGGGCATGGGTACAAGTGATAATCTTTTGTACCTTAGTTTTAAAGCACCCTAACACCAAGACAATTGACAAAAGCCAGGAAATTAAGATATAATTAATATAATATTTATTCTTAGATTCCTTTGTAGGGTAGTAGAGAGCAATTTATCATTTTTTCTTTTTTTGTTACAGAGTGATGACATTAAGGACTCTAAGGGACTATAACGGAATCATTGGAGTTCTGTTGATCATATTATATGGAAAAATTATCTCTCACATTTTTGTGGTATAAAGTATTTTATAAAACTTTTTTCAGTTTTTTCATCTTTTTTTTTTTTTTTTTTCGGGACAGAGTCTCACTCTCTTTCCCGGGGCTAGAGTGAGTGCCGTGGCTTCAGCCTAGCTCACAGCAACCTCAAACTCCTGGGCTCAAGTGATCCTCCTGCCTCAGCCTCCCGAGTAGCTGGGACTACAAGCATGCGCCACCATGCCCGGCTCATTTTTTCTGTATGTATCTTTAGTTGGCCAATTAATTTCTTTCCATTTATAGTAGAGACGGGGTCTCACTCTTGCTCAGGCTGGTTTCGAACTCCTGACCTTGAGCGATCCGCCCGCCTCGGCCTCCCAGAGTGCTAGGATTACAGGCGTGAGCTATCACGCCCGGCCAGTTTTTTCATCTTTTAAAACATTTTTTAAAAATTTTTTTAAGAGATAGAGCCTCACCGTTACCTATGCTAGAGTGCTGTGGTGTGATCATAGCTCACTGTACCCTCATACTCCTGGGCTCAGGCAGTCCTCCTGCTTCAGCCTTCCCAGTAGCTAGGACTACAGGCACAAGGTACCACACCTGGCTAATTTTTATGTAGAGATAGGGTCTCACTATGTTGTCCAGGCTGATCTCAAACTCCTGGCCTCAAGCAATCCTCCCACGTTGGCCTCCCAAAGTGCTGGGAATACAGGTGCAAGCCACCATGCTCGGCAGGTTTTTTTGTCTTTTAAAAATTTGTTAGCTCATATATATAGTATATATACAAAAAGTATTAGGAAAGGCTAAAATTTTGGGGTTTAGATGAAATATCTACTTGCACATTATCATTTCTGCTCTCTTTCTTTATATTTAAAAAATATTTTCCAATACCAATTTAAGCATTTATGCAGTATTTCTAGACAATTGGCATCTTTATAAATGTCCAATTTTTGAGGTTTTTAGGAGATGATTTTTTTTTAAAACTCTGCTGTATGTTGGTAATTTCAAGAGAAACTAAGGTTAAAAATAGATTTATGGAATTTCCCTTTCTTGAGAAATTTTATAAATATTACTGTTAAAAATAGCAACCAACAATATTTTCGTGGTAAAGTTTTTTTTGTAATGCTCTTAATGACAAATAGATGAGATGAGATCGATATTCTTACTTTTCTATGTAGAAATGAATAATTATATATGTTTCAGGAAAAAACAGTAATTGAATATTTTTAAAGGATCATTAGAAAAGTGTTCTTCTTTTAAGAATTTAGAATTGCAGCATTAGTCTATTAACTGAATGGTGCATAATTTATCATAATTTAGCTTCAAAAAGTTAGTGTTACATGTTTAATTTTAAAGTTTTCACTTTGAACTAATGAAGTACCTTATGTAAAAATTTAAAAAGTACACTTAAGGAACAGAAAAATATTTTAATTCGAAATATTGTCAATGTGTAATAACAGTTTCCAAAATAGCTTGGGGAAGTAGGATAGTTTAATAGAAAGAATATAGACTTTGAATATCAGACGATCTTGTTTTGAATCCCAATTCTGCCACTTAATATGTGGTACTGAGTACTTCACCTTTCTTCCATTTTCTAATCTGTAAGATATATTTCATCAAATCTAAGGCAAATATTTAATTTTTAACATTTTTAAAATCTGAGTCTTAAAATCGATGGTGTATTATATTTAATTGGCTGTGTTTTTTCATTCTTAGCATTATAGAAAATAAGAGTGTTTCTTATAATTAATGATGTCTTAGATTAAAATGAAATTGCAGTGATAATGCCAACTTTATAGATTGTTTTGACATTGAAATAGGATAATATAAGCATATGGAAGATACTCCTTAAGTACTAGTTTTCTCTTTTTCTTATGACAGAGGTATTTTGTTTGTTTGGGGATTTGTTGTTTTATCAGGAGAGTCAGAAGTTTAGAGCTATTTGGTAAAGACTCACGTTTCAATATTTTAAGTCCCCACATCAGAACATCTTGTGTCTGTGTTTTTGAGACAATTTTGCTTTGAGAAATGGCCATATTTTGGCCAAGAATAATATATCAGCTAACACTTATATAGTGTCCACTTTGCACTGATACTGTTCTATTTACATATGTATTTTAAGTCCTTAAAACAACAATATGTGATAGGTACTATATTCCCATTTTTACAAATGAGGAAACCAAGGCATAGAGGTAAATTAATTTGCCCAAAGTCCTACTGTTAGAACTATAAATGAATTAAACAAACAAACTAGTAAAACAGAATCCCAAAAGTAGCACATGGAAGAAAGAAACCTCTTTTTTGTATATATTAGCCTATTAATCTTTGGATGGTTACTTTTTCAGATAGAAAAGAAAGTTTCACACAGTTTTAAAATCTTGATTCTGAAACTGACCAAGGTGGAGTCTGAACCAAGTGATAAAGATTTAGCCAACAACTTCTCCTTTTCCCTTTGAGTGAAGGAGCATTTTAGTGTCTCAACTAATAGAGTCTGAGGCAATATAAGAATTGGCAAATTATATCCTATTGGCTGCCAAATTGGAATCTCTTTCTTTAACTGCTGATACAACATAAAAGTGACTTAATGGATTTTGAGTGGAGAGAATGGAATAAACTTCTAAGACTCTGTGAGAGACATTGCATTGGAGTGGAAATCAAGGGGATAAAGTGGCCAAGGTTTACACCTTTTGGTAGATGAAGTGGATGGAAAGGAAAACTAATGCATCTTTGGCATCTTCGTTCTGGATTCGATTGGATAATGGCAGATTATTTTTAAAATATTATTTCTGCCTAAGGTATCTTTTTTGTCCCCCGCAAAAAGTTGACACCACCATTCCAATTTGTGTATTTGTGCAGTTGCCTTAAATAGGCTGGGGAAAGAAATACAGGAATGTAGTAAGGCAAACAATTTCTGGAGTTGACATAGGACTGATAATATTTTGCTCCACCAGTCAAGAGTGGAAAGAAACTGTAATACATGGGGCCTCAGAGGCCTCAGAAGGGTTTCACTTCAGTAGTGGGGCTAACTTAAGCCCTATATTAAAGGCTGCCTTGCTTAAAAGTGAGGCTCCAAAAGATCAGACTGCTTCCAACCAACTTAACTCATGCCAGAACAAAGCCCAACGTAATTTAAAGGAACACAACAAAATCCAAGCAAGAATGTAAAATTTATAATGCCTGGCTTATAGGAAAAGTCTTTCAAGCTTGCCAAAAAAAAAAAAAACTCCACAGAAAAATCTGACCCAGGAGAAAGACCTGTCAATAAAAGTAGATGTTGAAATGATAGAGATGATGAAATACCAGACAAGGACTTGAAAACATCTATTATATGTTCTATAAATTCAAGAAAGTAGAGGAAAATATAAACATAATGTAGAGAGAAATGGAAAATACAAACAGACTCAAATGGAAATTCTGGAGATGGAAAAACCTAATATCTGAAGTGAAAAATATACTGGATAGGATTAACAACAGATAAGACATTGCACAAGAAAAGACCAGTGAACTTGAAGATGTGAGAAGTGTAACTAATCAAAAATGAAGCACAGAGCATAAAAAGACTGAACAAAAAAGGAACAGAACTCCAGTAAGCTATTGGAAAATATCAAGCAATGTAGCTTGCATATAATTGGAGTCCCAAAAAGAAGAACAAAGAGAGAGAAGACAGGAAAACATTTTAAAATAATGGCTGAAATTTTAAACATTTCATAAAAACTGTAATGCAGAATTTTTCAATCTTTGTACCATTGATATTCTGGGTTGGAAAATTTTTTTTTGTGGAGGGCTGTCCTGTGCATTGTAGGACATTTAGCAGCAACTCTGGTCTCTATTCACTAGATGCCAATAGTGTGACAACCAAAAATTGCTCCAGACACGCTAGATATCTGGGGGCCTGAAGGGAGGTGGGGGACGAAAAATAAATTGCCCCTAGTTGAGAATCACTGTCATAAGTCCATAGATCCAAGAAACTTAGTAAACCCCAGGCAGAAGAAATATAACCAGACTGTATGAATATACATCAAAATATTGAAAACCAGTGAAAAATAGAAAATCTTAAAAGCAGCCAGACAAAACATATGATATAGAGGAACAAAGGTAGAACTACAGCAGTCTTCTTTTCAGAAGTCTGAGGCCAATAGGTTGTCATCAAAAGGAAAAGAATAGGCCGGGCGCGGTGGCTCATGCCTGTAATCCTAGCACTCTGGGAGGCCGAGGCGGGTGGATAGCTCAAGGTCAGGAGTTCAAGACCAGCCTGAGCAAGAGCGAGACACCGTCTCTACTATAAATAGAAAGAAATTAATTGACTAACTAAAAATATATGTAAAAAATTAGCTGGGCATGGTGGCGCATGCCTGTAGTCCCAGCTACTCCGGAGGCTGAGGCAGACGGATCGCTTCAGCCCAGGAGTTTGAGGTTGCTGTGAGCTAGGCTAATGCCACGGCACTCTAGCCCGGGCAACAAAGTGAGACTCTGTCTCAAAAAAAAAAAAAAGGAAAAGAATATCAACCTATAATTCTGTACTTATTTAAAATAGCTTTCAAAAATGAAGATGAGGCCAGCACAGTGGCTCATGCCTGTAATCTAGCACTTCAGGAGGCCAAGGCAGGAAGATTGATTGAAGTCAGGAGTTCGAGACCACCCTGGACAACAGAGAGAGACCCCATCTCTACAAAAAAAATTTATAAATTAGCCAGGCATAGTGGCACACTTCTGTAGTCCTAGCTACTGGGAAGACTGAGACAGGAAGATAGCTTGAACCCAGTAGTTTGAGGCTACAGTAAGCTATGATTGTACCACTGCACTCCAGCCTGGGTGACAGACCCTGTCTCGAAAAAAAAAAGGTGAAAATTATGTAACATGATAGTGAACATTTATGAAAAACCTAGAGGTACTATCACAATCAATAATGAAAGATTGAAAACTTTCCTCTTAATATCCAGAATAAGACAAGGTTGCTTGCTTTCACCACAGCTATTCAACATTGTACACGTAAATTCCAGCCAGAACAATTAAATGAAAAAATAAAAAAGCAGCATCCAAATTGGAAAGGAAAAAGTAAAATTTCTGTTCATAGATGATAAGATCCTATACATATATAGAAAATCCAAAGAATCTACTAGATAATAAACTAATTCAGCAGAGTTGCAAGATACAAGATCAATGTGCAAAAATCTCCTCTTTCATTTTTGAGTATAGTTATTTGATTTTTCTCTATTTTTTCTTAATCTAGAATAGCTCATTACTTTTTGTCACTGAATAATGTTCTATTTTATGGATGTACCATAAAATGGTACATTTTCCATTCCAGTGTACCATAAAATGGTACATTATCCATTCATTTATTAAAGGACATACTGGATTTTAGCCATTCTAATAGGTGGATAGTGTTGTCCTCCGTGGTGTGTTAATTTGCATTTCCCTAATGACATGATGTTGAACATCTTTTCACCTGTTTATTTGCCATCTATGTATGTTCCTTGGTAAGGTGTCTGTTCAGATCTGTTACTCATTTTTAATTGGGTAATTTGTTTTCTTATTGTTGAGTTTTAAAGATTCTTCGGATATTTTGGATACCAGCGCCAGATAGATGTTTTGCAAAGATTTTTTCCCAGTCTGTGGCTTGTCATTTCATTGTCTGAACAATATCTTTCACAGAGCAGAAGTTTTTAATCTTAATAAAGACCAACTAATCAATTTTTTCTTTCATGGGTCATGCTTTTGGTGTTGCATATAAAATGTCTTTGCCAAACCCAAGATCACCTAGGTTTTCTCCTATGTTACCTTCTAGGAGTCAGTTCTTCTTCAAGAAGCTATGCTTGATACTCTATGCTTGGCTCTATCTCTTTTTCTTTTGCTTTAGTATCTAGTTTTCTCATTTTTCATTTTTATTTAGTAATCATCTCTTGAGCACCAAGTATGTTTCAACTTTACCAGTGGAGCATATGTTTAGAATATGATTGGATTGAATAAAATAAGTTCTTCCTTTGATTGTACAGATGTTTCTTGACCTACGATGAGGCTACGTCCTGATAAATCCATCGTAAGTCAAAAATATTGTAAATTGAAAATGCATTTAATACCCTGATCAACTCATCATAAAGTCAAAAAATCCTAAGTTGAACCATTGTAAATTGGAGACCATCTGTACTTTTTTTTAGTATAAAGAAAATCATTCTCTATCCAAGAAATTCTTTGCAGCATTTATTCTCTAAGAATGGTCCTCAGAGAATGGAGAGATCTGACATTTACTTAGAGCATCTTATTTTCTAGCGTCATGCTAATGTACTTTTTGTTCTTTGTCATTTAATCATGTTAATAGTTGTTTATGATTTTGTAACTTTTTTTCTATCATAAGTTGATAACTGACTTGATTCATCTCCTCAAAAATTTCCACCATTTTTTGAAACCTTAGTTCCCCCGGTAGTGTTAGAAACTGATAGAATATGCTGTCTCCTCAAGCCAATGATTTGCAGACCTAAAAAATAAAGGTAACAACAATAAAACCGCTTCTTTAAAGTACAGGAGAAAAATATGGGGATTGACTTTATTTTTTGAAGTAAACTAGTCATTTTGCAGTGAAATTAAAAAATAATTTAATTTTGACTCTGAAATAATATTTATATTCAGAGTCAGAGTTTTCACTTTTATAGAGTGTCCTAGTTTAAAAACTCGATACTGCAGAAGATGTGGGCTTTTGCAGAGGTTGCAGTTTGACCCTTTCAGACAATATCCAAGTTTATTGCTTCCACATAGCATATTTTAGAAGAGTCTTGTTTCTAAATTAACCCTTTGTGTTTTTTGAGAACATACAGGGGCAAGGCCTATTGAATTCTTGAGTTTGGAAGGTATTTCCATAGCAGTTTGCTTCTTTTTTCTTTTATTTTAGATATAAGCCTCTTTTCCTATCCATCCCTTCTTTTTTCCACCTAAAATATTTTAAAAATTTTTCTTTGTGATTGAATTTGAAGTTTTACCATAATTTAGCTTATTTCATATTTGGGAGCTTCAATTTTATAAATCTGTATATGATTTTGCTGATCCCATTCATGTCTGATATTTATATTTCATATTTCATTTTCAGTTTTTCACACAAACATCTATATTTTCCACATCAAACATCATCTCACAGTCAGCTAGGGGAGTCACTTTTTGGTGGCTCCAGAAGGTGGTGCTGGAATGACCTTAGATTGCCATCAGATACCCATTCCACTATTGTGATGACCTGAGAGTCCTATTGCCTTTCTGATACCACTTTAAAATTGTTAATATGTCTTGAAGAAATGGTAAAATCATTAGTATTTCTTAGCAAAGTAATATTATGTAACTGGTTTAAATACACACTGGTTTAATCCATGTGTTTTTCTCCTACCTTCCCCTCCTCTCCAACAGATACCAGAGAAGAAAGGAAAAGAAGCAAATTTTGGTTTTGGTGGGCCAGTTGTTAGTTCTCTATATCATGAGGAAACCATCAGGTAATTTCTCTTCTGCTCTTTGATAATAGGAATGTGTGTGTGTGTGTGCACACGCGTGTGTGCATATGTGTGTGTGTACTTGTATATGTGTATATATATTTTTAATCCTGAAATCTTCAATTTGTGAAGCACTATTTCTTAACACAAAACTGATTTCATGGTATCTCTAGTAGGATAATAAATGGCAGGAAAGAATGTTTTAGGTATATAATCTTTAAAATCAATAAATGTCTGAATCAGCACCAGATGATATGTCTTAATAAGTGATAATAATTACTTTTCATCAGTGTCTGATAATAACTGTCTGAATCAGTGCCTTCTGCCTGCCAGTCTTGTGTAAGACACAAAACCTTGCCTTGCTAACTTAATTTGATTTTCCTCAAAATACCAGTATTTCTTTTAAAGATTTTAATTTTCATAATTTATTTACTTTAATTAAAAGTGATCTTAATTTACTCTAAATTAAACGTCATTTTGGAGTGTAAAATGGTATAGCCACTATGGAAAACAGTATTAAGTTTCCTCAAAAAGTTAAAAATAGAATTACCATATTATCCAGCAATTTCACTTCTGGGTATATATCCAGAAGATTTGAAAGCAGGATTGCAAAAACATATTTGCACACTCATGTTCATAGCAGCACTATTTACAGTAGCCAAGAGGTGGATGCAATCAAAGTGTCCATTGAGGGATGAATGGGTAAACAAAGTGTGGTATATACAATGGAATGTTATCCAGCCTTAAAAAGGAAGGAAATTTTGACACATACCACATCATGCATGAACCTTGAGGAAATAAGCCAGTCACAAAAAGACAAATACTATATACTTTATATGAGGTTTCTAGAGTAGTCAAATTCATGGAAATAAAAAGTAGAATAGGGATTTGCGTGGTCCTGGGTATTACACAACAATATGAAGATACTACTGAGCAGTAGAAATGGTTAAGTGGCTAAATTTTATATTATGTGATTTTTACCACATTAAAAAATTTTTTTGAAGATCGTTTTGTATTACTTAAAGCTCTTAAATTTTGTGTAAAATATTCTTAATCTTTTTCTTTCAGCAGTATGTGTGTATAAATCAGAAAAAGGAGTCTATGCTGCTTTATAGAGTCATATGACACATTCTTCAAAGATTGTTACTTTACAAACTAAACAAAAAACAGAAATCTCTGATGCTCTTACTCTTTTTGGGTTATCTGAATGTTGCTTTACTTATTTGTTAGCATGAATTAAATGACCAATTTTCAAGTGAAAAACTGGGATCACCTAAATTTATTGAGGGGAAATACCTATCTTCATGGAATGAAGAGGATATTGTACCAACAGTTTATGCTTCACCCTTGCAGAAAAGAGTTCACTGACGTTATTCACCACATAAAGAAATAGCAATATGAACTCCAGGTAGCATTATGAAAGAAAGTTATTGGTACCTCTGTGAATTAAAAACTTGAAATGCTCATAGTTTCCATTTATTGACCAGGTAGTCAGTTAATGCTATGGGACCTGTCTTGAATCTATTTGTATAGCAAGCACACCATTTTCACTTAGATTCGATGTTTATGTAGGATGGGAAGGATGATGGAGGTTTGGGGGGAATAAAGATACTCTTTTAGGCTGCTAGTGGCCTGGAGTACGTTTGCCACTCTCATCCTTGTGATGGACTCTGGGAACTCTGAGGATCCCATAAAAGTTTTGAGGAAGCATAGTTTAAAAGCCATTTTCAGAATTTAACCCTTCCTTCAACTCTGATGTATTCAGAAAGTGTTTTGGGGTTCTTAATTTGTATATTCTGTCTTTAGAGTCTTCTAAAAATGGCATTTTAGAACCTTAACCCTACTAATCAAAATTTATTAAATGTTCAAGTCAGGAAACCTTCATAGTCATTTTACTAGGTAATAGGAGGGGAGGCAGTCATTTCTTCTCTATTTTCCCATCATCCTTTGTTTACATTTTTGTTATAGAAGTTATTACATTATACCAAATTGAATTATAATTTTTAAAAAACTTTATCCCCTACACTAAACTTTTAGTTTTTGAGGGCAAGGATCATATTTTATCCATCTCTACATTCTTACTATCTAAGGAGGTCCCAGATCTTAGTGTGTATCTAATAAAAGTGCTTAGAACTTGGGAGGTAGCTGCAGCTGCTTCCCTCAAAGAACTGATAGTTTAGTGAAATTTGCTTATGTAGAGTTAGGCTCATACTCCTGGTCTTAGGTGATCCTCCCTGTGTAGCTGGGACTGCAGGCATGGGCTACTACACCCATGCCACAGCTAGTTTTTCTGTTTTTTGTAGGGATGGGATTTCGCCCTTCCTCAGATTAGTCTCGAACTCCTGGCCTCCAGCACTCTTCCCGCCTTGGCCTCCCAGAGTGCTAGGATTACAAGCATGATCCACCATGCCTGGCCGTCTTCTTCATTTTTGAATAGTATTGTTTTTAATACTTTGGGCATTTACATGGAAGTATGTTTAATAAATATTAATTGAGTGAAATATGAACCTTTGCTATGGGCAAAACTGGTTAGACTTGGCCTTATTCATTAAGTCATTTAAGTATTAGTGTTCTTATGATATCATCTAAATCTTCATATTCTTAACATATTGTTAAGATATGAAACACTAAGAAACATGAATGTGAACAAGCCCTTGAATGCCTTTTAACTGTTATAAACAGCAATTTTGTCACTACCATAGCAGATCAGAAATAACAGCAACTAGTCATATTCTTATATGAGGGAATTCATTTTATAGTGTAACAGAATTCCACTGTAACAAATTAGATCATAATAAAAATTCTTATATACTGAAATGTTGGATTATTCCAGTGAAGGACCAGATGCAGTCCCTATGGTTTCTTAAGCATTAGAATGTAGTTGGAACAATGAAAACAGGTTATTTCTTGAAGTTATGGAATCAAATTTTCCTTGTACTTTGGTGAAATATAATACCTGATGTTTTTCTAAGAGAAAGTTGTGCTTAAATTGATTGTAGTTTCGTGGCAGAATTATGTTTAGCTGAGGGGAAAGTGATGTTAGATTTTAGAGTTTTAGAAACATCAAATGGTAAACTTGATGAAAGGAAAAAGTTTTTCTATAGAACCATTGTTTTTAAGAAGGTCATGAAATAATGTGTTTTAAAGGTCTGTTTTGGAGACTTTAATATATAAACTACAATTTTTTTTCACATTTGTCAAGATCAGGAAAATCAATACAGTAATTCCACTTGATTAGGCATGGGTTCCATGTTGTGGCAGGTTTTCTGACTAATGTGTATTATAGATGATAAGTTAAGGGCCCATTTTAGTTTTAACATAAATATTGTTGAGCCAAGGGCCACTGGGGCCAATTCGGAGCTTGCTTCCTGCCTTTTTGGTTCTGACCTTTATTTCTACTCTGTCATAGAAAGTGACAATATAATGTCACAGGTACAGATCTATGTGTTAATATCCCAGAGCCCTGACACCAATTCACCAATTTCTCATTCTGAAGCTAGTTAATTATTCTATAATATATAGAATATAGAGGGGATATAGTGTGAGTCTAATTAAGAATAAAAAGTATGGAGCCAGACTGCTGACATTCAAATGCTGGTTCCACCACTTACTAGCTGTGTTACCTTGGGCAAATTACTTATCTGTAAATGGGGATAATTATAGTACCTGTGTCACATGATACTTAAGTGGATTATGTGAATACCTGCACACAGGCATTTTAGGACAGTATTTGGCATAAGATAAGTTACTATGTAACTGTTAGCTTTTATTAATATTGTTACTTAGCATATGGAGTCCCTACAGAGGAGACCAAGAGGAAAGGACTGATGTTAGGAGTAAAATCATGTTGTTCTGGCTAAATAATTAGACACAAGTTGTTTGTATTTGCAAAACAAAATGGGAAACATGGAAGGGAGAGCTAATGCTATTAGATATGTGTTTGGAACTATAGGAACAAAAGAGTGAGAAAATCTTGAGTTACCTCTAGTTTTGAGGTCAACTCTTTCATTTATATTGCAGATGGGCAGAAAAAGCAGTGGTTAATAGGCATAGGGCTTTGCAAAGAGTCAATTGGTTCTACGCTTATATACAAGAAATCGTTTTTGGTGACTTATATACATAGACGGTTTGATCTAGAAGTTGGCACATGAGTTGAGAAATTAGAGCAAGAATTAAAAATACAGTAAATGAAGATACAGTACTCACCCACCCTGCAATAAGATTTGTTCTTCTCTGTTATATTTTATAGTTCGATGCCATGTAATCTATCAGAATTTTATTAATTCCACTTACACAAGCAGCCATCTGGACCTTCTCTAAGCAAGACCAGACTAGTATACAACTGAAGTGATTGATGGGCTCTGGAATTGATTAGTTGTTCTGTGAGACAAATGAAGTGTTTTGGCAGAATATATCAGAGGTCACTGCTTGTGGTCAGACACAAAGCCTGTAAAATTTCAAAGATATGCTTTCATCATTGACTTACAAAGTTTCAATTTTTAAACAATAATGGATTTTGAAAATATTTTAGAAATACCTTTTCATTGGCTGCTCTCTAGCGATTATAAAATGGAAGAATGTAAGTATAAAAAACTAGAGTGAAAGTGATTGTTTTATCCTTTAATTTTGTATTCTTGGTGAAAATATGAACTAGAATGAAAACATAAAAGCCAATTACTTACATATAAATTGTACTCTAAAATTTTCCTGAAAGACTTGTGATTGGAGAAAAAACTGCAATATACATGGTTTTATTGTAAACAATTTATAAAATCAGGTGGTAAAGAATTCCATTTAATTTTTTATTCAAAGCTTCACATTGTTAGATAGCATCTTGTTTTTAACAAATCTATTTAAAGACTCTGAAGCTTCAAGAGTATGTGTTATACCTATTTGTGTTTTAAAAATGGAATATTTGGATTTTTATGCCTGTAACAGGTTAAGTCATTCTGGGACATCCCTGTCCCAGTGACACCACTATCCATAGCTTCCCTCCATCTGTTTGGATGATGGTAGTGTAATACTTCCCTATTTCACTGTGTTGTCTGTGATCAACATTGTGTTAACATTTTGGTGATAGGTGATAAATTGGATGACATATGTCTTGTTACATTCTGGTTATTCTTTGAGGACTACACAAGTGTGTATAGGCAAGTGAGCAACTCCCCCTTGAGAATCTTACTGCTCAGAATGAACTTGAGTTATGGATTTATTCAGCCTGTAAAACCTCAGCTGGCATAAATAATTGAGAAAGCAAAGGTTTGTCTGTGGTACATACCTCAGGGACTTAGGGCTCCTTTCCTCCTCTCTACCTCCCTTTCTTATGAAAATGATCCCAGTTGCACTCCTAGATAATAACACACCAAGCAATTAAAAGCCATGGGTGGCTGGAGAGAGGAGAAAAGGTTTAGTTAATGAGCTTTTCCTTTTTCAGTGCCCATGAGAGCTTTAGGAATGACAAGGCGATTAAAGCGAAGAGATAATTATAGATTATGTGAAAATGGGTCTCTTGGGACCAGTGGGTCTTGACATAAACAGTAACTGTTGTAAGAGTCTCCTGGCTCTCATATTCACCCTTTTCTAGCGTGCTTCATTTAGCTCCTGTGTGCTCAGTGTCATGATGCCAACCAAGCATATAGGCAAATCCAGCCCTTTCTGAACAAGGGTCGTTTGTCAACTAAAACCATTATCTTTTCTTCCTCTCTCCTTTTCATCTTCCTTTTTTTCATCCCCCTCTTCCTTTTCCCCACTTTCTTTGCTATTCATCCCTTCTAATCTTTTCCTTCTCTTTTACCTATATCCTTGTCTGTATGTAGTACCTGTGAAGTGCTAGGCACTTAGACTTGTTTACAGAGTTCAGTGTGTATATGTGTGTGCACACGTATAAAGATACATATAGTTATGGGTATACTATATCCATTACAGTGATAAGAGGTGGTATATGTATTACAAATAATAATATTACAAACTGGCATCTCATTAATGCCAGTTTTCCCCTCAACCCATTGTTCGCTCTGTTCCAACTACATTGGCTCATTTTTATTTCCTTGAAGATCTAGTTAATATTTGTTAGATTGATTGACAGTGTTATGTAAGGGTATAAGAAATGACCCCCCAGCTTACAACATATTCTAAATTCTTAAGATAATGAGCGCTAACATTTATTGACTACTTATTATGTACAGGTAGCCATACTGAGTTATATATGTTATTTCACTTAATCTTTAAATGATCTTATTAAATATAGATGTCATTAATATCCCTATAATACAGATGAGGAAACTGAGATTCAGAGGTTAGGTTACTTGCCCAAGGTTACATAGTTAGTAACAATGCTCTTAATTATTATGCTATACTGGATCCTGAAATGTTTGAGAACTCATCATAATTTCTAATTAATGAAATTGAATTTGATAGTTTTTGCTATTTAATATAGTGAATATCTTCAGTTAAAATTTTAAATTAAATCCCTTTTCCATTTAATGTTTTAAAAAATGTACTTTATTGGTAAAATTAGAGACTCTAGTCTTCCATTTATCAATATACTAATGATGATATTTCCTTTGGATTAATTGTCTTATTGATTTTAGACTTACCTTAATGGTTGAGAATGTAACTCAGCTCTGTAGAGCCTTTTAGCAAAGAGGGTCTGTAGATTTTTCTGATATGACCACTAATTTTCTGGAGATGGATCAGAACTGAATTACTTTTTTTCTTACAGGCATTTCAGTCAACTTTGTTTAGAGTTAAGCGGGTTTTAAGAGGTGAAAATGCATTTTTAGTAACCAGTGTCTTTATAAATCATGGTTAAGTAAGTTTTCCATTACAACTAATTATCTACAAGAAGTATCTGGGACATTGATTTTTCCTCTGTCAATACTTTCTTGAAATAATGTGAGAAAAATATGTAAAAATGTAAGTGGTTTTACTTGATGGTACCCATATCAACGTAAATGATATAATAAACAGAACCTTTAATTTGAGTGCTTTAATTTCTGGTCCTAGAACTAAGTACATTGCATGTATAATTCAATCTGAAAATAGGAAGATGTTGCCAGTACCACATAACAGGAAGTGGGAAAACTAACCGGTTGTTTTCTATAACTGTCTGAAACCAATTGCAGATATAATAGAACTGTGCGTGCAAGGATTGTGATTCAGTACAGTTGATCTTTGAACAACATAGGTTTGAACTGCATGGGTCCACTTACATGTGGATTTTTTTCAATAAATGTATTGGAAAATTTGGGTGAGATTTGCAACAATTTGGAAAAAACTCATAGATGATACCCTAGAAATATCAAAAAAATTAAGAAAAAGGCATCATGAAAGTATAAAATATATGTAGATACTAGTCTAGTTTATCATTTACTACTATAAAATATAAATCCATTATAAAAAGTTAAAATTTATCAAAACTTGTACAAACACTTGCAGACTGTACATGGTACCATTTACAGTTGAGAGAAATATAAATAAATGTAAAGATGCAGCATTAAATCATAACTGCATAAATTTTTTTTTATTTCAGGATATTATGGGAGTACAGACATTTTGGTTACATGTTATGACTTTGCCTCACCCAAGCCAGGATTAGAGGCATGCCCTTCCCCCATACAAAGCTCACCACATCCATTGGTTGTGAGTTTACCCACCCCTACCCCCCTCAACCACCAGGGAATATTACTACCATGTGAGCACCTTAGTGTTGATCAGTTTGTGCCAATTTGATAGTGAGTACATGTGGTGCTTATTCTTCCATTCTTGTGATACCTCACTTTGGAGGATGGGCTCAAGCTCTATCCAAGATAATATGCTAGATCACCACTGTTTTTTGTAATTGAGTAGTATTCCATTGCATACATATACCATATTTTATTAATCCATTCAAATATTGAAGGGAACTTGAGTTGTTTCCACATCCTTGCAATAGTAAATTATGCTATAACTGCATAAAATTAACTGTAGTATAATACCTACTCTACTATTGTAATAATTTTGTAGCCACCTCCTGTTGCTGTTGTGGTGAGCTCAAGTGTTGCAATTATGCACTTAAAATGCTATGTAATGCTAATCGTCTCCTTATAAGTAGTTCATCTCTCTAGTAAGTTTCCTATCCAGTCAAAAGTGATTTCTCACAGTTTTTGAGTATTTTTCATTGTGTTTAGTGCAATACTGTAGACCTCAAATAACACCATGGGGCCCATATGAAGTGCCACTAGTAATGCTGGAAGAGCTCCCAAGAAGTAGAGAAAAGTCATGACTTTATAAGAAAAAGTTGAATTCTTGATATGAATTGTAGATTGAGGTTTGCAGTTGTGATTGCCTGCCATTTCAAGACAAATAAATCCAGCTTAAAGACCACTGTAAAAAAAAAAAAAAAAAGAATTTGCGAAGCTGTCCCTGCAGCTATGCCAACAATTGTGAAAACCTTGCACGTTTTGCTAAGTACCTTTGTATCTAGTATTAAAAATGCAGCTTTTATGTGGGTGCAGGGTTGCTATAGGAAAGGCACACCTATATAATTCTAATATGATTTGAGGAAAAAGCAGAGTCATTATATGACAACTTAAAGCAAAAGGAAAGTGAATTATCTAAAGCTGGAAAATTTAATGCCAGCAAAGGATGGTTTGATAATTTTAGGAGGTTTGGCTTAAAAAATATCAAGATGACAGGAGAAGCAGAGGCAGGAGATAACAAGAGGCAGGAGACAAATTCTCAGACACCATTAAGAAAATCATTGAGGAGAAAGGTTATCTGCCTGAACAACTTTTTAATGCAGACAAAAGTGCCATATTCTGGAAAAAATGCCACAGAGGACATTTATTAATAGTAAGGAAGAGAAGTGAGCACCAGGTTTTAAGGCAAGAAAGGGGTAGGCTGACTGTACTGTTTTGTGCAAAAGCTACTAACCCCTGAGCTTTGAAGGAAAAGATAAAAACCATATATAGCCAGTCTTTTGGTTGTATAACAAGAAGGCCTGGACAATAAGAACCGTTTCTCTGGATTGGTCCCGTTGATACTTTGTCCCTGAAGTCAGGAAGTACCTTGCCAATAAGGGACTGCCTTTTAAGGCTCTTTTGATAACACCAAAGGTATCAAAGCAGTCTACTTACCCCCAAACACAATGTATCTGATTCAGCCTTTAGACCAGAGAGGGTCATAAAGACCTTTAAGGCTCATTACACATGGTATTCTATGGAAAGGATTGTTAACGCTATGGAAGAGAACCCTAATAGAACATCAAGAAAATCTGGAAGGATCAATTGAAGATGCTATCGTAGTTATAGAAAAAGCCATGAAAGCCATCAAGCCTGAAACGGTAAATTCCTGCTGGAGAAAACTGTGTCCAGGTGTTGTGCATGACTTCACAGGATTTTATGACAGAGTGAATCAAGGAAATCCTGAAAGGGATTGTATATATGGCAAAAAAGGTGGGAATGTGTGAGGGTTTTAAGATATGGATCTTGGGGGAATTCAAGGGTTAGTTAACACCAAACCAAAGGAATTAAACAGAAGATGACTTGAGTTCTTCTGAACCAATGTCAGACAAGGAGGAAGAAGATGTAGAAGAAGCAGTGCCAGAAAACAAATTGACATTAGACAGTCTGGCAGAGGGTTCCATTTATTCAAGACTGCTTTTGACTTTTTTTATTAATACCATATGGACCCTTCTATGATATGGGCACTAAAATGAAAGCAAATGGTGGAAGATAGATTGGTACTGTATAAAAACATTTTTAGAGAAATGAAAAAGCAAAAAAGATAAATTACAATGTATTTCCATAAAGTTACACAGAGTGCGCCTGCCTCTCCTGCCTCCCCCTCCTCTTCCTCTTCTGTCTCTGCCAGCCCTGACAGCAAGACTAACCCCTCCTCTTCTTCTTCCTCCCGAGCCTACTCAACATGACTATGAGGATGAAGACCTTTATGATGATCCACTTACACTTAATGAATAATAAATATATTTTTTCCTTATGATTTTTCTTAACATTTTTTCTCTAACTTTATTGTAAGAATATGGTATATAATGCATATAACATGCCAAATAGGTGTTAGCTGACTGTTTATGTTATCAGGAAGACTTCAAGTCAACAGTAGCTATTAGTAAAAGTTTGGGGGAGTCTAAAGTTATATGTGAATTTTGACTGGGGGGGCAGTGGTCAGTACCTCTGAATTCCCTTCTCCCCCTGTGTTGTTCAAGGGTCAACTGTATAGGCATTCCTTCAGTCATTCACTAGTCCATTTCGCACTGTATTTTTTTTCTTTTTTTTAAGACAGAGTCTTCACTCTGTCACCCCAGCTACAGTGCAGTGATAACATCGTAGCTCACCACAATCTCAAATTCCTGGGCTCAAGTGATCCTTCTGCCTCAGCCTTCCAAGCAACTGGGACTAGAGGCATGCACCACAATGCCTGGCTAACTTTTCTATTTTTTGTAGAGATGGGGTCTCACTCTTGCTCAGGCTGGTCTCGAACTCCTAACCTCAAGTGATCCACCTGCCTTGGCCACCCAGAATGCTAGGATTATAGATGTGAGCTACTGTGCCCAGCTGACACTGTGTATTTTGAATCTACCTTATTACTTCTTTGACTCCAAGTTACCATTTGTTTTAAGAACATCATTATTTAAATAACATTATGAAAAAAATGCTATCCATTAATTATAAGATGCTGTGGATTATAGGATCCATAAGAGGTGTTAAAATATGAAAAAAAAAAAACTGTTTTAGAATCAATGAACTATGACGAGTTAGTAAATAATTTCCAAATATCCATTCAGGATTTCAAGAATTATTTTAAAAACAATGCAACAAACAAAACACTTTAAGTGCATCGATCTGAATGCTAGACTTCTTAAACATGGTTAATGTGCAATTAGTGTTTTGCCTCTTCCAGGGCTTATGAATAAGGTATTTTAGAAAGGAGGTACTAGACTCTCATTTGTGATTGTTGGTAAGATTTAAAAAAAAATTTTATTTTTAATTATGGGTACATAATAGTTGTATATATGGGCATATATGTTTTGATACAGGCATGCAATATATAATAATCAAATTAGAGTAATTGAGGTAACCATCACCTCAAGCAGTTATCATTTCTTTGTATTAGGAACATTCCAATTCCACTCTTTTAGTTCTTTTAAAGTATACGATAACTTATTGTTGACTATAGTCACTCTGTTGTGCTGTCAAACACTGTTCATTCTGTCTAACTAATGGTATTTTGCACCCATTAACCTTCCGCACTTTATCTCCCCTCCCTACTACCTTTCCCAGCCTGTAGTAACATTCTACTCAACCTATCTCCATGAGATCAATTGTTTTAATTTGAGTGAAAATGTGAAGTTTGTCTTTCTGTGCTTGGCTTATTTCCCTTAATATAATGTTCTCCATTTCCATCCATGTTGCAAATGTCAGTTCATTCTTTTTTTTAATGGCTGAATAATATTTCATTGTATACATATGTGTGTGTGTGTGTGTGTATCTTGTTACTCATTTATCCACTGATGGACACTTAGGTTCATTCCAAATCTTGGCTATTGTGAATAGTGCTGAAATAAACATGGGAATGCAGATATCTTTTCAATATGCTAATTTCCTTTCTTTTGAATATATACCTAGCAGTGGGATTGCTGGGTCATTCGATAGTTCTATTTTTAGTTTTTTGAGGAACCTCCATATTGTTCTCCATAGTGGTTGCACTAATTTACATTCCTTCCAATAGTGTGTAAGTGTTCCCCTTTCCCCACATCCTCACCTGCATTCATTATTGCCTGTATTTTGAATAAAAGCCATTTTAACTGGGGTGAGATAATATTTAATTGTAGTTTTGATTTGTATCTCTCTGATGACTTGTGATGTTGAGCATTTTTTCATATTCCTATGGGTCATTTTTATGTCTCCTTTTGAGAAATGTCTATTTATATCTTTTGTCTATTTTTTAATTGGATTATTTGATTTTTTATGATTTGTTGGAGTTATTTATATGTTCTAGTTATTATTAATCCCTTATCAGATGGGTAGTTTGCAAATATTTTCTCCCATTCTATGAGTTGTTTCTTCATGTTGTTGATTTTTTTCCTTTGCTGTGCAGAAGTTTTTTAGCTTGATGTGATCCCATTTGTCCATTTTTGCTTTGGTTGTCTGCACTTTTGAGGTTATTACTCAAGAAATCATTACCCAGACCAATGTCCTGGAGCATTTCCCCAGGGTGGTAAGATTGACACTCAAAAACAGTGTTCTTCAAGGTGAAGTTAACATCTAAAATTTTAATTAGATATTAATTAGAAGTGGGGATTTTCAGTGTGCTAAATATGGCAATCATGACTATTAAATCCTTGAGTTAGGAGTTGACTTTACCTGTTTTGCTTCTCCCAAATAAGTCTTAAACCACTTTTGCTAAAAACCTTTGATTCTTTCTTTTGGGGAGAGAAGCAGCTGTAATTAAAATTAAAATATGCCTGTATAATGTTTTATGTTTGTAAATTAACCCATACTTTTTTAAAATAGAGGATCTTAATTTCTATATAGACATTTTATCTCAACTTCTAAAATATTGATGTTTTCATTATATCAAAGACTATATAAAGATATATAAAATTAAGATTATATATGAAAGATCATATTAAAAAGAATCAACATTAGGCTTTGGGCTTTTTATTTGGCATACACAGAATGTTGAAGATTATAATCAATTGAGATCAGTGAGAGGACAGCATTATTTCCTAACATTATATTTGGACAGAATAACAATCCTTTACCTTTTAGATAGAAAACTTCTGGCTCTACATGCAACAAATAAATTAGCAACTTAAATTCCCACAAAGAAATAATATTCACCAGCAGTACAACTGAATTTTGGAAGATAGCATGTGATTCAGGCCTTTATCCTAGAAAGACTAGCTGTAAAGGAACTTCACAGAATGGCTTTTTTTTTTTTTTTTGGTGAATTTACCATTGATCAGGGTCCATTCTTCAACCTCAAAGATCTAGAAAAAAGTTCCATAGATGAACAGACCTTTAAAGACATAGTAGCAATAATAAAAATTGACCTGAAACTGAGTTGTAAACTAAAATGCTGGTCGGGAGTGGTGGCGTGTGCCAGTAGTCCCAGCTACTTGAGAGGCTGAGGTAGGAGGATCACTGGGGCCCAGGAGTTGGAGGTTGCAGAGAACTATGATAATGCCACTGTTCTCTAGCCTGGGAGACAGAGAAAGACCATGTCTCAAAACAAAAACAAAAAAAAAGAGGGGGAAAAAAATCCTAAAATGATTATTTATTTACCAAAGGTTCTATGCTTTTGTAGTGATTGAAGTAGTGGGTCTCCCCTTTCTGAGTATTGAGGAGCCCAAAAGGACAGATTAATAGTTGGTTGATCATTTGTGAAAATAAAAATAGAGCAGGGGAAGGTGAATCATTTTGAGGATTGCTTTAGCCAAAATCCTAATCAGGCCTCATGAACAAACTGTCCTCACCAGAGAAACACCTCAGAATGGTTTTTTTTGCCTCAGATTAATTGTTTATTTTGGTCAGTCTTCAACTTGTCCTACTGGCTTTTTCCCTCCTGTAGTTCATTGCTAACCACTCTTACTGATGGTAAGTTGTCATTTAGTTTTGTTTGCATTTTTTTAGATGTGTTATGGTTAGTGTCTGAATCAAGAAGACATTTTTTTCTCCTCTCATTAGGTACTTATTTAGTTTGTTTAAGAGGGCAATCTTATTTTCCTTTACTCCAGGTTTTGGAGGGTGGATAACTATTTTATTCCCCAACTAACTTGTTACTTAATTTACAAGCCATGCGCCAAGGCTGTTTGTGATCCGTTGTCCTGCTTATCCCTCTAACGTTATTTCCCAACACCCTGCCCTGACCAGTTGCTTGCAGTTCCCCTGAATACCTCTTTTTGCTCATGCTTTTTCTTCCTATTCTTCTTCTTCTTTTTTTTGAGACAGAGTCTCACTGTGTTGCCCCAGCTAGAGTGCTGTGGCGTCAGCCTAGCTCACAGCAACCTCAAACTCCTGGGCTCAAGTAATTCTTCTGCCTCAGCCTTCAGAGTAACTGAGACTACAGTCATGTGCCACCATGCCCGGCTAGTTTTTTCTATATATATTTTTAGTTGTCCAGCTGATTTATTTCTATTTTTAGTGGAGGTGTGGTCTCA
This sequence comes from Lepilemur ruficaudatus, assembly GCA_963574885.1. Lineage (NCBI taxonomy): Eukaryota > Metazoa > Chordata > Mammalia > Primates > Lepilemuridae > Lepilemur > Lepilemur ruficaudatus. The sequence continues at coordinate 56,623 of CAUYRT010003568.1, read as the reverse complement.
CCCTTTCTCAGGCTGGCCTCGAACTCCTGAGCTCAAACAATCCTCCTGTGCCTCGGCCTCCCAGAATGCTAGGATTACAAACGTGAGCCACTGCGCCAGGCCTGAATTAAAGTATTTGTTAATGTACCTGTTAAGTAGATTTCCAAGCTAGTCTCATAAATGTGTTTTTTAATTCTACAAGGTAAATGAAATAGTAAGTAGATGGACTTTATGTGTCTTGCCATGAAACCTATTTGGATTATTCTTTTTATAAGAAAATGTAATCTGTATAGAAAATGGTACAGATTACATTTTTAGGAATGGTCAAGGATTTATTCTTCCTGTGATTGGATGAAAAATAGTGATACTTAAACACTATCCCTCTTGTCCATAGGGGTGTGTTCTTATATTTTGAATGAATTTCAAGGAAAACCAGTGATTTTTCCTTTGGGTGTAAAAATGTATTTTTTGGCAATTTCAGAAAAACGTGGAGTAATCTAAAGAGAGACTTTCTATTTTGTGCTAGGGGTAAAGTGGGACATCTTTTAGGGCAGTATTGTGAATATAACTCATCCATAGAGAACAAATATGATAATTTTTATACTTACATTCAACAAAGAGAAGAAGAGAATTAACTGAGTAAAAAATCATAAGAGAAAGGAAGATAAGATGTGAAAGGACACATTATTAAGGCTCTACTACATTTCATAATAGCTGGGTTCATTTGCACATGTTATTTAATTTCAGATAAATATGGATATAGAGGGAAATATTGACTATGGAAGACTGTATGGAGCTCTTAACAGAGAAATGTAGAACAAGAAAGAGTTTGATTTTGTTGGGGGGCAAGAAAGAAGTGCGGAACAATGTTGGTCCAAACATTTCTGTATTTTGGCCACTAGGTGGTGACATTGTATAAAGACAGCTTGGTTGTGGCAGATAAGATAGTCAAAATTTGGTATGGGGTTGGATAGCTATATTTAGCAACTAAGCCTAAGAGTATTACTTAAATTTTTTTATATTAGTCACTCATCTTTGTAGCACATTTGTGGTGATTTTATTTAACTTCTCTTTTTAATATCTAATTTAAATTGTGTACCCTATCCTGAAGTATTTTACAAATACCTCTGTGCCTGATATATTTAGTGATGATAATCTATATATGATAAACAGGTATTTAGATGAATAAATGCCCCCTTCCCTCAAAAAATTCATATACCAAAACAAAATAATAGATGATGCATCTAAGGAACATTAAAAATATATTAAATATTAAAATAAAAATTTAAATATGTTTGTACTATGTTTATTCTTTTACTGCTTGTGGCTTATGTATACATGCACATTTGGAAGTTAGGTTCAGGAAGAGGGACCACTCAGAAGGTCATCTCATCTATGAATAACTCTTACATATTACTGGGTATGGGTAACCCACAGCCAGGGATCCTCCTACTTTCCTTCCTGTGCCCCACCACCAATTCTCCACTATTTTAAAATTCAGAACAATTGGTGAGTAGTGTATTTTTGTTATGACTTAAAATGATAGAGTCCTTTCATAGCTGAAGTTGCTGCCTCTTGATTAGAAGGTTCTCTGTTACAGAATTGGGGGAAATAGGCCCCTGTTATTCCTAAATTAGAACTCTGAATGTACTCTTTCACAGAAGCTGTGTTTTTGATAGTAGTTAAATATAGCTAAAGTGGTATTATATGCAGCCCTAATTTTAAAAATTAGACCTCTCTTTTCTGGGATTTTGGCCTTAGACTTCTCTGTTTCTTTACAGAGTAAGTGATCTGGAAAAGCATTTTCTCTTCTGCAAAACAGGACATTTTCAGGTGATCACATATTCCTATTAAATTTGATTTCTCAATAAAAACCTACCTCATTTTCTTCAGCTTGAAGTAGGCTGTTTCTCATCTGTTATTTTATAGTCTTTGTTAAAGGTGCAAGTTCTACCTTATGTTGATGGTGTATAGATTTTTTTCATCCCAACTATACTGTTTATGTGTTGAAGGCAAACTTTCTTGCTTAGCCTTGTATCTGTTATCAACAGAATCTTGCCCAGTGCCTTGCCAGGTAATACAGCAGATGCTTAAGAAAAGCTTTATATGGTTGATGCCAAAGTAATGTGCTTTAAGATAATTAGCTGTGACTTGAAATTAAGTTTTTATACAGCATAAGGCATTTAAATTGGCTTTTAAAGTGGAAGAACACCTATGACCAGGTATGTTAATTTCTGATGAATGGATACTATGGCCTTCCAGGTTATAAAGCACGCTGGTTTAATTTTTGGAACTCAAAATACATTCTTATGTACCTGTCCATAAAATTCAGTCCACATAGAGGACAGATTCATTGCTAATTGTCTAAATTACTGATCCTTTTGGAAGTCCCTGATCTTTTAATTGAAGATATTCCCCCCCTTCTCCCTGCCATATACATACAAACACCCAGAAAATACACATGCATTACAAAGGTAGTTCTGTATACTGTTTTAGAGTGTTCATAGGCCTCAAGTTAGGAACTTCTCCTTTAGATTTTGGAATAGACTGCAGCTAACTAGTCAAGAGGCCGCATGATATAATAGAAAAATGTACTATATACAAAGTCAATTGATCTATTCTAGCTCTTATTCTACCTTTGGTAAATGTGGTGCCATTTGACACAAGTCATTTAACCTCTCATCCTTGCCTGTTTCTTCATCTGTAAAGTGAAGTTGTTGGATTAAAGATCAAATGAATTAGCACTGCAATATGCTTAGAATAGTGCTGGGTACATAGTATGCTTCCCAGCTTTTGTTCCTGGTCTTTGATTCTACTATCTTACAAAGGATTTCTGAATTTTGTAGTGTTCTCTTTTTTCTAATGAATTATCTTTCCTTTAAGAAAATTACTTTCTTTTATATATATATATTTTTTTTAATTTGAGTAACAATTTATCCTGTTACCCTGTAAGACAAGTAGTAAGCTAACAACTTTTGTCTTTTCAGAGTTTGGATATGATATATCTATTGCAAATCCATTACTGTTCATGTAAAATATTTTTATAAAAACTGATTCTATTAATGTCTATGTCATCAGCAAACAGGTTGTGTTAAAAATGTGTAACTTTTATGTATTACCCAGTAAGACAAACATCTGGTTTTTTTTTGTTTGTTTGTTTGTTTTTGACTCTAGGGAAGAAGACAAAAACATATTTGATTACTGCAGGGAAAACAACATTGACCATATAACCAAAGCCATCAAGTTGAAAAATGTGGATGTGAATATGAAAGATGAAGAGGTATGAAAAATACACCCTGCTAAATATTTCCTTATGCTCTGTTGTTCTCCCCCAATGCCTTTTTGTAAATAGTAAGCCAATGAACTACAACTCAAAGTATAGTATGTTAAGAGCATATGTTATGCTAAGTATGTTAAGAGTTAAGAGCATATCAGACTATCTAAATGAGATGATGTTATCCAGTTAAGATATTTCTGTGTCTATAGCCAACCTATTTTTATTTATATTTTAGAAGTTACTCCCTGAAACTTGCAGGAGTCAAATAATTTCCAGTTGTTTATAATAAAGGGAGAGACTGTTAGCATAATAAGTGAAATCTATAGGTAGTATCAAAATCTCATTTATAAATTGCTTTATACCTTAAACAGATATATTTTTCTTTGCTCAATAAATATATTTATAGAAAACTCTGTCAGAATTTTGGTAAATCTAATAATTTAAATACTGGCCCACTATTTAAAGGGATCCTATAATAAATTATTATATAAAATATATTACTTCTTTATTTGTGTTGTGAATAAATCTTTTTACATATTGAGTTTAAACTGTCCCTGAATTATAGTATTAATAAAGAAGCAAAATTTATTAATTCACCTCTAATCATTTTTCTCATTCTTTGGTGATGCTGTGAAAGATTATTGAAATGGCCCAAGAGGGTAATTGTTAGGAAGAAGGCATACTGTGAACATAGATAACCTTTAGAGTAGATAAATAATCAGCTTAGAGCTCCCTATGCTGGTTAGCCCTTAATTATATTATCTCAGTTTTAGGCAATATCTTTCCTGTGATGTTTTGTCAATGGCATCTGAAATTGAAAATGTAAGACTATAATATTATAGTAAAAGGGGACTAGTAATACTGTTTGTTCTCCACTAAGCAATGAAACAAATGGAGCCAAGAAAGATGTGGCTAGAGAAAAGAAGAAGCCAAATTGTGAAAAAATAATACCAGGTCTTCTGATTCCAGTTAGGGTCTTTTTTTTTTTTTTTTTGCCTTTCAGAATCAGAACCCAGGCGTACCTCAGAGATACTGCGGGTTCAGTTCCAGACCACTGCAATAAAGCAAGTCACATGAAATTTTTGTTTCCCAGTGCATATTAATGTTATGTTTACACTATATTATAGTCTATTAGGTGTATAGGAGCATAATGTCTAAAAAACAATGTAAATACCTTAATTAAAAATACTTTGTTACAAAACAAATTCTAAAGATCATCTGAGCCTTCAGCAAGTAGTACTCTTTTTGCTGGTGGAAGGTCTTGCCTCTATGTTGATAGCTGCTGTCTGACCAGGGTGGTGGTTGCTGAAGGCTGGGATGGCTGCGACAATGTCTTAAAACAAGACAGCAGTGAAGTTTGCCACGATTGACTCTTTCATGCACAATTTCTCTGTATATGTGATGCCATTTGATGGCATTTTGCATACAGTAGAGCTTCCTTCAAAATTGGAGTCAGTCCTCTCAAACCCTGCTGCTGCTTTTCAACTCAGTTTAGGTAACATTCTAAATCTGTTGTTATCATTTCAACAATATTCACAGCATCTTCACCAGGGGTAGATTCCCTCTCAAGAGACCACTTTCTTTTTCATTTGTAAGAAGTTACTTCTTATCTGTTAAAGTTTTGTCATGAGATTGTGACAATTTAGTCACATCTTCAGGCTTTACTTCTAGTTCTCTTGCTATTTCCACCACATCTGCAGTTGTTTTTGCCCACTGAAGTCTTGAATCCCTGAAAGTCATTTATGAAGGCTGGAGTCAACTTCTTACAAATTCCTTTTAATGTTGGTATTTTTACCTCCTGCCATGAATCATGAATGTTCTTAATGGCATCTAGAATAGTGGATCCTTTCCAGAAAGCTTTCCATTTACCTTGCCCACATTCATCAGAGGGATCACTAGGGTAGCTATAGCCTTACAAAGTGTACTTCTTAAATAATAAGACATGAAAGTCTAACATACTCCTTTATCCGTGAGCTGCAGAATGTATGTTGTGTTAGCAGGCATGAACACAGCACTCATCTTGTATATTTCCGTTAGAGTTCTTGGGTTAGTGTTGTCAGTGAGCGGTAATATTTTGAAAAGAATCCTTTTTTCGAGCAGTAGGTCTCAACAGTAGGCTTAAAATTTCAATAAACCATGCTTTAAACAGATGTGCTGTCATCCAGGCTTGCTGGCTTTCATTTATAGAGCACAGGCAGAGTAGATTTAGCGTAATTCTTAAGGGCCCTAGGATTTTCAGAATGGTAAATGAACACTGGTTTCAACTTAAAGTCGTTAGCTGCATTAGCCCCTAATAAGAGAGTCAGCCTGTCTTTTGAAGCTTTGAAGCCAAGCACTGACTTCTCCTCTGTAGCTCTGAAAGTTCTAGATAGCATCTTCTTCAAATAGAAGCCTGTTTCATCTACATTAGAATCTGTTCTTTAGGGTAGCCATCTTCATCAGTGATCTTAGCTAAGTCTTCTGGATAACTTGCTTCAGCTTCTATGTCAGCACTTGCTGCTTCACCTTGCCCTTTTTATGATAGTGAGATGGCTTCTGTTCTTACACTTCATGCACCACCATCTCGGCTACCTTCAGACTTTTCTTCTACAGCTTCCTTACCTCTCTCGGCCTTTATAGAATTGAAGACAGTTAGGACCTTGCTCTGGATTAGGCTTTTGCTTAAGGGAATGTTGTGGCTGGTTTGATCTTCTATCTGGATCTCTCAAACTTTCCCTATATCAATAATAAGGCTGTTTTGCTTTCTTATCATTCATGTGTTCACTGACATAGCACTTTTAATTTCCTTCAAGAACTTTTCCTTTGCATTCACAAGTTGGCTGTGTGGCACAAGAGGCCTACTTTCAGCCTATTACAGTTTTCAACATGTCTTCCTCACTAAGCTTAATCATTTCTAGCTTTTGATTGAAAGTGAAAGATGTGGGACTCTTCCTTTTTCTTGAAACTAAGTTTCACTTGAAACTTAGAAGCCATTGTAGGGTTATTAATTGGCCTAATTTTTTTATATTATTGTCTCTCAAGGAATATGGAGGCCTGAAAGGGAGAGAGATGGGGGAATTGCCAGTTGGAGGAGCAGTCACAACACATAAAACATCTGTTGAGCAAGTTTGCTGTCTTCATGAGTGTGGTTCGCATCACCCCAAAACAGTTACAATAATAACATCAAAGATCACCAATCACAGACAGAATAATAATGAAAAAGTTTGAAATATTGAGAGAATTACCCCAGTGTGCTGCAGAGACATGAAGTGAGCACATACTGTAGGAAAAATGATGCTGATAGACTTGCTTGATGCAGTGTTGTCACAGGCCTTCAATTTGTGAACACTGCAGTGTCTGTGAAATGCAGTAAAACAGACTGCAATAAAACGAGGTATGCCTGTACATGCTTCTTTTAGTAAATCAGGCATGATGGCTTCCTTTTATTTTATCGTTGTTTTTTATTTTTGTGCTTGTAAATTAAGATTTTTATAGAATTCATACATGTGGATAGTTTTTAAACAATCACACTGTTAGTCTTATTACCAAAAAAAAAAAAAAAAAAGAACAACTCTCTTACCTGCATCCTTCTCACATGTTGTGCTGGCTCCCTTGAGGCAAACTCTTGCAATTTTTTTAGTTGTTTCTTTTGCAACTTACCTACACATAATTCTAAATAATATACTTCTATCTCTTGTTTTTCAGCTTCAGACATTATTGATCTCCTTCTATGTTATATTAGGATTTAACTGTTTCACTTGTCATCATCTTCCTGTTCCTTCTAATATAGTTATATTGCAACTTTTAATTTCAGCTTTCTGATTAAATTTCTATTGAATCAACGTTTACATTATGACTATATAAATATTGTTCATTGCTTAGTTGTGGATTATATTATGTGTATCAGTCAGCTTTTGCTGTAGCACAAACAACCCCTAAATTTCAGTGGCTTGTGGCAACAAACATTTATTTCTTACTTATATCACCATCTCATCAGAGTCACACCATCTCATTTAGATATTCTGATATGCTCTTTGTTTCTTCCTTTGTGTTTTATGTGTCTGATATTTTTAAAAGGTTTTGAATCAGTTGAGTTACTCAATAAATTTTAGCTATTTTGATTATTTTTAACAGTATGAATGAAGAATTATACTATAATGAAGAAATGGATGAGGAAGCTGATTACCTTTTCAAGGTCATAGTTTTTTTCAATGGAAAGTATCTTGTATGTGCATATGATCCCTATTAATATCTCTGTCTTTCAAGTAATACTTTATACAGTATGCATTGTAGTTTACTGAATACTTTCACTTATTTCCACATTATCTTTACAATAGTCCTCGAAGGTAGATGTTATCCTCATTTTACAGACAGGAACTAAAGTTCAAAAGTGTACAGTTCTTTGCTCAAATGCATACAACTGGTAAGTAGAAATCAGGTCTGGGAGAGTGTTCTTCCAACCACTGGATTTTAGAAGGACAATTTAAAAAAAAAAAAAAGAAGAGAAGGAGGAAGACAGCAATTTTCAGTGAGCCCTCCTGTGTTATGCTCTGACTTGCAACGATTTCTTTTGTAAAATAGTTCTAAACATCAAATCCACATGTGACCTCTGCAAAGATCATGGGACAGACAGCAGTGGAATAAGGGGCTAGAACACAAATAGCTTACACTAAATACCACGTTTTTTAATAAAAATAAAAGGAAAACTTGCAAAATGTATTGCTTCCGTTTGGTTACTTTAATGTAGTACTGCTTTCCAGCTCTTCCAGTTTGTTACCCATGCAGCTACCTTTACCCCCAGCCTGCCAGAACATTGTATTTCCATGAACAGATGAAGTGCTTACACATTCATAGACTGAGACGCCAAGAATTCAGTTGGGTTCTCTCATTGCTCCAAGCAGATTTCTGCCCTCTCAGCCATGACATCTCAGGCTGGGCTTTGAATACTGATGGCAAGCCCTTTTATTATTAATCAGGGATTTGTATGAATTAATTTAAGAACATAAGGGAGATGGGAGCTTAAAATCAAAATCAAACTTAGCATCCTAAGTAAAATAAATAGTGGGCTTCGTGTGTTTTAAAGCTCTAGCAAATAAAACAATTTACTAAGCCTTGATGATGGACTAAAAGTCTGTAACCTCAAAAATAGTTTCTAGCAAAATACTTTTAACCCCCTGTCAGTAAAAAGACATTTCCTTTTTTTTTTTTTTTTTTTTTTAAGAAACAGGGTCTCACTCTGTTGCCCAGGCGAGAGTTCAGAGTGCAGTGGCATTATCATAGTTCACTACACCCTCAAATTCCTGAAAGTCCTGGTCTCAAACTGTCTTCCTGCCTTAGCCTCCTGAGTAGCTGGGACTATAGGCACACACGACTGTAACAATCATTGTTGTAAAAGAATATCCAGTTCTTTTTTGTGTTTATCTGATATTTGAACTTGAGATATTTCCCTACTGATTTCCTAGGATTCTTTGGCATGGTATACATTTTTTATTTAAAATGTTCATCCAGCAGGTTCAGCCCAATTTTAGTTTGCCCTTAGATGACTAAAATTTATTGGACTTAAAATTTGCCATGAGCACATAAAAAATTTTAATGATAGTCATAAAATGATAAACTACATTTGCACTCCCACACATTGAAATAAACACAATAAATTATTAAATCATTATAGATTTAGGACCAGGCACAGTGGCTCATGTCTGTAGTCCTAGCAATTTGGGGGATCGCTAGAGGTCAGGAGTTTGAGACCAGACTGAACAACATAGTAAGACCTCTTGTCTACAAAAAAATAAAAGGATTAGCCAGGCTTGGTGGCATGCACCTGTAGTCTCAGCTACTCAGGAGGCTGAGCCAAGAGAATCATGTGAGCCCAGGAGTTTGATGTTGCAGTGAGCTATGATTTTACCACTGTACTCCAGCCTGGGCAACAGAGTGAGGCCTTGCCTCAAAAAAAATTGGCTGGGCACGGTGGCTCACACCTGTAATCCTAGCACTCTGGGAGGCCGAGGCAGGTGGATTGCTCAAGGTCAGGAGTTTGAAACCAGCCTGAGCAAGAGCAAGACCCCGGCTCTACTAAAAATAGAAAGAAATTAATTGACCAACTAAAAATATGTAGAAAAAATTAGCCGGGCATGGTGGTGCATGCCTGTAGTCCCACCTACTCCGGAGGCTGAGGCAGACAGATTGCTTGAGCCCAGGAGTTTGAGGTTGCTGTGAGCTAGGCTGACACCACGGCACTCTAGCCCGGGCAACAGAGTGAGACTCTTGTCTCAAAAAAAAAAAAAAAAAAAAAAAAAATTATTATAAAAAATTTGTAATTTGTAAATTATTATGTTATCTGAAATGCATATATTTGGATCTAAGGATTATATTAATAGTATATGAACAAATATATATGAAATGCTTTTTAAATAAAATTTAATTGTATTTTATAATGAAGTTATCTTATTATGCATAATTAAAGTTCCTTATATATATCTTTTATTCATTTTGTTGTGATTACTATGGGTTGAATATCCCTGATCTGAGAGTCCAAAATTTGAAAAACCCCAAAATCCAAAACTTTTTAGTGCTGATGTGACACTCAAAGGAAATGCTCATTGGAGCATTTTGGATTCAGATTTTTTAATTAGGGATGCTTAACCAGTAAGTATATAATGTAAATATTCCAAAATCAAAAACAATCGAAAATCCAAAAGACTTCTGGTCCTAAGCATTTGGAATAAGAGAGACTCAACCTGTGCTAAAATAGTAATGGATATATTTCTAATTTGAGAAAATTACCTGCTATTTCCTACTGTGCTATAGTAATTAGGACATTATTTATATTTCACATAATAGAAAAAAGTTTTATAATTATACTTACTATTCAGGAAGCTATCTATATATTCTGTTTTTCAAGGTACAGATTGGTACCTTGGTGTTATGTGCACTTATGTTTTATTTAAATTACAACTTTTATTATATTTTTAATCTCATTTGTGAAATGTTTAGAAATTGAGGTAGAGAATATAAAGAGAAAAGTTAAAGACAAAGTCTTTAAGCCTATTTATTTTTTTAAATGATGCTTCAGTTTTTATCTTTGAGTCATGTTAATACAGCTCTTCACGCATGCCAAATATTTATGGTTCTTTCAAGAAAATATATTTTAAGAGGAAAGGATGATTTAAATAATTTGTAAAGTATATTTAAAATATGAGTAAAATATTTCTTACCAAACATCAGGCACAAATTATGTCTATATAATTCTTGTCCCACACTTTTCAGATCAGTACCATGTACAGTAAATGCTAAAATACATGCTTATTGATAATATTTAAATAGTATTTTATTTTTATTTTTTTTTTTTGAGCCAGAGTCCTACTCTGTCACCTTGGGTAGAGTGCAGTGGCATCATCGTATCACTGCAACTTTGAACTCCTGGGCTCAAGTGATCCTCTTGTTTCAGCCTCCCAAGTAGTTGGGACTACAGGCACAAACCTGGCTAGTTTTTCTATTTTAGTAGAGATGGGGGTCTCACTCTTGCTCAGGCTGGTCTCAAACTCCTGAGCTCAAGAAATCCTCCCACCTCAGCCTCCCCGAGTGCTAGTATTACAGGTACGAACCACAGCGCCTGGCCTAAATAGTATTTTAAATCTTTGCAATAATGTAAATTTGTTTTAGAACAAATGTAGCAACATAATATTTTAGCAAAATAGATGACATTATTGCAGTGCAGCTGTCTATTATCAGTTCCCGCAAAAGCATTTGTTGTGGTTCATTGGTTTTTCATAGATTCTGATCTAATGTACTCCCAAATTCCTCTTTCATTGAGCTGCTTCTTTAGTCCTTTCCTTCCTATCCTTTTGATGGTATAGTTGTTATCATTAGCCATTTTCCATATGTCTATTGATTCTTTCAAATACTTTGAAGGAGGTCATCTTTCTCTTGACTCCCATTCCTTTCCTTTCTTGCTTTGTTTTAAATCTGTGGCTCATGTCAGAATATAATTTACATGCTTTTGGCTTGAGAAGCTGCTATAAACCCTGGCAAAACTGACAATATTAACCTAACAGGAAAGCAAAAGATTTAAGAGGCAGGGTCAGTATACTGAGGCTAAATTTATGCTTTTATTTAAGATTTGAGAAAGGAAGGAAGAAAAAATTACATCCTCTTAAATAACTTTAGAGTATATGTTATTTTGGTTGTGTAGTTCTGCAGTCCCTAACTCCCAGGCTGAAGACTGGTACTGCTCTGTGGCCTGTTAGGAACCCGGCTGCACGGTAGGAGGTGAACAAGCAAAGCTTCGTCTGTATTTACAACAGCTCCCCATAGCTGGCATCACCATATAAGCTCCTTCTCCTGTAAGATCAGCAGTGGCATTAGATTCTCATAGGAGCGTGAATCCTACTGTAAACTGCGCACGCAAGGGATCCAGGTTGTGCGCTCTTCATGAGGATCTAATGCCTGATGATCTAAGGTGGCGATGCTAGCGCCCGGGAGCAGCTGCATATACAGATTACCATTAGCAGAGAGGTTTGACTGCACAATAAATGTAATGCACTTGAATCATCCCGAAACCATTCCGCCACCCACCCCTGGTATGTGGAAAAATTGTCTTACGTGAAACCAGTCCGTGGTGCCAAAAAGGTTGGAGACCGCTGGTGTAGATATTAATTTGAAGGAACTTTGTTTATTCACACTCATGATTAAGAAATGTACTACAAACTGTTATGCTCATTTGCATTAATGTCTGTAGTGCCATTTAAAAGCCTGTGGCAATACTTTACATTAGAAACTCATACTTAATACAAAATCAGAAAAGAGTGAAAGTAGTTTAAATCTTATGAGCTTTGGCAACTTATTTTTTGTTTGTTTGTTTACTATGGTAAAATAAACATAACATGAAATTTACCATTTCAACCATTTTTAAGTGTACAGTTTTGTGGCATTGACTATATTTATGTTGTGTGTAACCATCACCACCATCCAACTTTATCATCTTCCCAACTGAACCTCTGTACACATTAAACACTCCCCCTTTCTCCCTTCCCCCAGCCCTTAGAAACCACCATTCTATAATACTTTCTATATCTCTATGAATTCGACTACTTTAGGGACCTCATATAAGTGGAATCATACAATGTTTGTTCCTTTTTTTTGAGATAGAGTCTCACTCTGTTGCCTGGACTATAGTGCCATGGCATCAGCCTAGCTCACAGCAACGTCAAATTCCTGGGCTCAAGTGATCCTTCCTCAGCCTCCTGAGTAGCTGGGACTACAGGTGCTTGCCACCATGCCCAGCTAATTTTTTTGTTTCTATTTTTAGTTGCCTGGCTAATTTTTTCTAGTTTCTAGTAGAGCCTGGGTCTCTTGCTCAGGCTGGTTTTGAACTCCTGACCTCAAGCGATCCTCCCGCCTTGGCCTCCCAGAGTGCTAGGATTACAGGCATGAGCCACAACACCCAGCCTATTTGTTCTTTTTTGACTGGCTTATTTCACTTAGTATAATGTCCTCAAGTTTCCTCTATGTTGTAGCATGTGTCAGAATTTCCTTCCTTTATAAGGAAGGAATAATGAATTCAATATAATATATTCAACTGAATAATATTCAATTGTATACACAACACATTCTCTTTATTCAAATATCCATCAGTGGATACTTGGTTTGCTTTCACCTTTTGACTATTGTGAATTATGTTCATGTCTTTGTTATTAATATGAACATGGATGTAAAAATTTGGGGTTTTTTTCCAAGAATTTATTATGAAAAATGTTAAACATATGGAGAAGTTGAAAGAATTTTACAACAAACATCTGTATTGCCACCTAGATTCTACCACTAATATTTTGCTATATTTTATCAATATCCATCCACCAACCTTATTTTTTGAAGCATTATTGCTTCAAAACAGTAGCAACAGACAACAGTACACTTCCTTCTAAATGCTTTGGCATGCATATAATTAACTAGAATTCAGTATTTAGTTTTTCTTTTAAAATAACATTTATATACAATGAGATGCACAAATCTTAAGTACATATTTGATGAATTTTGACAAGTGCGTATGCCTGTGTAACTGAAGCTCCTGTCAAGATATAGGACATTGCTATTACCCCAGAAAGTTCTCTCATGCTCCTTCCCAGCCAGTCCTTTCTCCTAATCCCCAAAAGATAACTACCATTCCGATATTCTTTTTACCATAGATTAATTTTGCTTATTCTAGAATTTTATATAAATGGAATTATACGCACGTACTCTTCTGTGTAAGACTTCTTTTATTCAGCATGTTTTTGAGATTCATCCATATTGTTATAGATCAGTACTTCCTTCTTTTATATTGCTGATTAATGTTTTGTCATGTGAATATATCGTGGATATCTGGGCTGTTTTCATGGCAACTTCTATTATTGTTGTTATTACCTGTTTTATACAGATGCAATAATATCTCCCTCATTTATTCTTTCATCCTTAAGTCACTAACATTATGGCTTAGTAAGTGCTTGTGAAGGGATTTTTTTTTAAAGTAGTGTATTTTAAATCTTTCTCAATTCCCTGACAATTTAGCAACACCACCTCTCCCTATCCTAGATCTTAGCCAGTGAAAGGGATCAAATAGTTGCCACTTTGAAGTGTGTATCATACATACTGGTGTGTGGTTTTCTTTAATGCTGGTAAATCCCACAAGGAACCACGGGCTTCCATGCTAGGTATATCTTGAGATCTTAAACTATCTTCCAATCTTACTCCTGTCAGAGTTTTTGAAACAACATTGTCATTTCATTACGGAGAGGGAAGTGGAAGTAGGAGGCGTTGTGTAATTTCTGGTGGTTGCAGGTAGGGGAGTTCTTGCTGTGGGCCAGCTGCTACAGCAGCAGCAGCAGCCACAAAGGGTAGAAGATAGGGATAGGATAAAGGAGATGGAGACACTATAGATTGTTAGTAGTTAATCTCTATTACAATCGTAAATTGACACCCAATTTTTTTTGCAGAGAGAAATTCAGGTCCACTTGGTTTACAGTATTTCATTTGCAAATTAGGCAGTACCATAACCACACACATTTGACAGAATGTCAAGGTAATAATTCTTACGAACTTAAATATACCAAATTTGCCATGTGTTTATTTACTGTATGTATGGTACTTTGTATCTGATCTCAAAAACCATAAGAACATCGACTCATTTTATAATAGAATTGCTTTTCATTTAATTTTGTGATATCCAGGAGAAAAATCTAATAAAAAAATTCTATATGGTTTAAGGACAAGAAACTATGGATATCAAAGAAGCATGTAAAATATTAAGACCTGCTCTCTGTATTTTCCAGAAGGTATAAAAGTAATACCACTTAATAGGTTAGCTGCTACCCTGCACTTTCAAACCACTTTAGAGTCATTCGTCTGTCTGAAGTAGGACCGTATTAGTACCTTTGGTTAATAGATGAGACCTCTTTTTTTCTCCTTGTATTTTACTCTATTTGAGTTCCAGAATTTATCCAGAGCTTTCCAAACAGTGCTTGTGGCCTTCTGGTGGCCGAACAAAGATTCCTTCTAATAATGACTCCCCTGCCCCACCAATCTCTTAAATACTTTTGGGATATTTTTCCAGAAGAGTTTTAAAAACTAGAAACAAAAAAAGAATTGTCACTTTTTGAAGTAGCAATAAAAATAAATTTAACTTTAACATTTATGAGAGATTATATCACTTATGTCAAAAGATAAAACAACTATGTATACAAATAGGTAAAAGATTTCATAAATTTGGATAAAGTCTTTAAGCAAACATAGCTTTATTGTGTACCTAATTCATGGTTTTCTTTCTGGAGGAGAGATTATGGTATCCTTTATATAAAATAATTTATTGATTATATTGTATTGGTCTATGTATGTTTGTGGTTAACAAAGAGAAACCACATGTGTTTATTTCCTAATTTTGTCATAATTAGTTATAAGGATATCATCTCTTCAAATTGCTGGTTATGTTATTACTTGAATAATCTTAAATTAGAACATGTTTATAAGAACTTTATAATTTGAAGAAGTAAAAGTATCACATTTAGATACTTCATTGTGCTGGTCTTTGTTCATTTAAATATAGAGCATCTTGAAGGTAAAAATTTCAAAGTCTGATTTGTTTAATCTATGTTTATTTACAAGTATGTTTAATTCTACTCTTGTTTTTAAGCATTTTAATACTGCAGAATATATTAGTCATTAGGTGGTCTTAATGAGGTATCTTCAGCACTTCTACAGAAAGTCATTGTCAGAGAATTCATTCTAATTCAAGGTTAATTAGTGTACCATTAAAATAATGTGTTACAAAAATTAATTGCATTGCAGGTCAAAAAATGTGTTAAAAAGCATAGTGTAAATGTCTGAGAGAACATCATCCTTCTTAAAACATTGCTATATGTGTGCCACCCTTCTGGAAAATATATCCAAAGTGAAAATCAGTACTGAGGTCCAGTCATAGGTGTTTCCCCTAAAGTAAATTTTTGGCACCACATATGGGAAATTTAAAATATAACTCCCATTAACAGTAAAATGTGTTGCTTATCTGCTTTGCCATTGAAACAGCTAAGGATTTATATTTTAGCATTAGTTGATATAACCATAATGGGTCAAACCTAAAGAGAAATCAGGAACCCACCCAGTTGAGAGATAGAAATTATATGTACATCTTGTGGTAAAAGTACTGGATATATTAATATTATATTTTCCTACTTTACTATTAGATAGTTCTGGTAAGTGCCTTATGTGAGCATATCACACATCATTTTAACTATGCAGTAATTCTTGTTAATAGTTTATAAAATATATACTTACAACTAGAACTAAAAGTAATAGGGACTTTGAAATTTTCCCTGATTCTTTTAATGTAAAACCTCTGAAACAGTTACATTGAACTATAGAACATTTTATTCATTGGTATTTGTTCAGAGAGTTTCATTAAAATGTCTAATTGTTCATATGGAGGATTTTTGAATTATTACCCTAGTAACAGCAGGTCACTTTAGAGCTATAGAAATTTTAACATGAGAAACTCTGTTCTAGTACTAACAATACATTTTTTTACTGGACTTTTGGAATTGTCTCCATTTTCAAAGACTCGTAGTGGGCTCCAAACAAGGTAAAATAAAATAGTTTTGCAACTACAACAGATTTTGAGTGATTTGCCCACATTTTCAAATTTTCTGCTTTCCTCCTTTTTAGGATTTTGTATAAGCCTATTGGAAAACAGATATTCACAGGTAAATAAAAGTAAATCAAGCAAAAGAAGAGGACAGTTTGTAGGGAAGAAGTTTTCCTACTCTGTTTTTTTGTTTAAAGAATAGATCCTGGTTTAATTAGTTGAACTAATAGGTGTGCAAAGAGTCTGAATGATAAAAAAGAATACAGGCAGGTTTAGAAAGCTTTTTACTTTAAAGCCATGCTTGTTGCAGCCTATGTCTACTTAAATCTTATCTAAAATGACATAAAGCAGGGATTTCAACTTAATGTGGGAAAACATTCCATTCTTTATAAAAGACAACATCATTACCACCCTCAAAAAGTAGTGTTAAGCCACACATCAATCATTTCTTAAGAAAAGCCTTTAGCTTTGGGGTTTTGTTTATTCTTTTTCACCAGGTAGGCTTCTTTTATTAACTAGACCAAGATTTTCTGACAGTAGAGGATAGAAATAACACATGTAATAGTAACTGTGAGTCTTTGGTAGACAAGGGTTAAAATTAATATTTCATATTTCATACTTTATCTGTTAATAATTAATCCATTGTCTTTTACAAGTAGCTTTCACAGTCAACTGATGATAGATGCTAGTAGATTGTACTAGCAATCTATCATCAATCTATCATCTATTGTGTTTTGAGATATTTCAGGTATAAATTTGTAATATTAAGGAGAACGTTTATTTTCAAACTGGTTAAATATTCTTTTTAAGGAATAAACTTGAGGAAATTTAAATCTAGTACATTTAAATTATGATTTCTTCCTCGGTTTTAAGTGCTCATTTTTTGTTCATAAGATTGCTTTCACCAGAAGAAGTGAACAGAATTTAAGAAAACTGTATTTTATTATAAAGTGCAATTTACAAAGCATTTTCTTACAGCTCATTTAGTCAATAAATATTATTGATATTACTGTTGTTGTTACTATCGTCTCCACTCTGTAGGTGAGGAAACTGATTTGACTGAAAGAAGTCATTGGGCTAGTTCATAATGGATCCAGAAGTAGAATTCAGGATTTCCAGTTGATTGTCTATTGCTTTTCCCATAGCACATTCTTATAATCAATCATTCTTAGAATAATTAACCTATTTTACATCTTTCTTTTGTCTTTCTTAAAACATTATATTTTTAAAAACATTTTAAATTTTAATAGGTTTGGGGGTACAAGTTGAATTCCGTTTTATATATTATATAATGGTGAAGCATGAGCTTTGAGTGTACCCATCACCTGAATAGTGCACATTGTACTCCATAGGTAATTTTTCATACCTCCCCACAACTGGATCTTTCATTTATATTTTTCTGTATTTTTAGGGTAGAGCTCTACTCCACTGGGCATGTGACCGAGGACATAAGGAACTAGTCACAGTCTTACTACAATATAGAGCTGACATTAACGGTCAGGTAAGACTGGAGCTTTTATTTTTTAATTGAAGTAAAATTCATGTAACATAAGATTTACCTGAGTAACCATTTTGAAGTGTACAGTTCAATGGCATTTAGTGCATTTGACAACACTGTGCAACCATCACTACTATAGAGTTCTATAACATTGTTTTCACTCCAAAAGGAAACCCTGTACCCATTAAGCAGTCGCTTTATTTCCCCCCTCATCCCAGACCTTGGCAACCACTAATTTGCTTTCTGTTTCTGTGAATTTGTCTACTCTGGATATTTTATATAAATGGAATCATAAAATATGTAGTTATTTGTGTCTGGCTTATTTCATATAGCATAATGTTTTGAAAGTGTATCCATGTTATAGCATGTGATGGTATCTCATTCCTTTTTAAGGCTGAATTGTAAGTCTATCCCACATTTTGTTTATGCATTCATCAGTTGATGGACAATTGAGTTGTTTCTGCCTTTTTGCAATTGTGATTAATGCTGCTATGAACATTTGTATACATGTTTTTTGTTTGAACACCTGTTTTCAGTTCTTTTTGTTATATACCTAGAAGTAGAATTCCTTGGTCATATGTGGTAATTTGATGTTTAACTTTTTGAGGAACTTCCAAAATGTTTTCCAAGGAGCTCACCAGCTATGCCACACTTCTAATTTCACCACATCCTTACCAATACTTGTTATTTTCCCTTTTTTTACTAGTCATCTTAGTGGGTATGAAGTGATATATCATTGTGGTATGATTTTGATTTGCATTTTCCTCATGACTAATGATACTGTGTATGTTTTCATATACTTGTCGACTACTTGTATGTCTTTGGAGAAATGTCTAATCAAATGTTTTGCCCATTTTAAAGTGAGTTTGTCTTTTTATTTTGGAGTTGTTAGAGTTCTTTACATATTCTAGATACTAGTCCTCTTTCAGATATATGATTTGTAAATATTTTTTCCCTTTTTGTGAGTTTTCTCATCAATTTCTTTCTTTTTTTTTTTTTTTTTTTTTTTGAGACAGAGTCTCACTCTATTGCCTGGGCTGGAGTGCCGTGGCATCAGCCTGGCTCACAGCAACCTCAAACTCCCGGGCTCAAGCAATCCTTCTGCCTCAGCCTCCTGAGCAGCTGGGACTACAGGCATGCGCCACTATGCCCGGCTAATTTTTTTATATATATTTTTAGTTGGCCAATTAATTTCTTTCTATTTTTAGTAGAGACTCTTGCTCAGGCTGGTTTTGAACTCCTGACCTTGAGAGATATGTCCACCTTGGCCTCCCAGAGTGCTAGGATTACAGGTGTGAGCCACCATGCCCTTCTTGATATTGTCCTTTGATGCACAGGTTTTTAATTTTGATGAAATCTAATTTATCAATTTTTTTCTTTTTTCTCTTATGTTTATGGTGTCATATCTTAGAATCCATTGCCAAATCCAAGGTCATTAAGATTTACCCTTATGTTTTCTTTCTTTCTTTTTTATTGCAAAATATCTATAACATAAAATTTAACATTTCATCCATTTTTAAGAGTACAGTTCTGTGGCATTAACTACATTCATATTGTGTGCAACCATCACCACCATCCATCCCCAAAACTTTTTCATCTTCCCCAACAGAAACTCTGTACCCATGAAACACGAATTCCTCATTCCTCCCTTTCCTCAGCCCCTGGAAGCCACCATTCTACTTTCTATTTCTATGAATTTGGCTGCTCTAGGTACCTCATATAAGTGAAATCATACAATATTTGTCTCTTTGTGACTGGCTTATTTCACTTAGCATAAAATCTTTGAGATTCATGTTTTAGCATGTGTCAGAATTTCCTTCCCTTTTAAAGCTGAATAATATTTCATTGTGTGTATTTACCACAGTTGTTTTATTCAAATATCCATTGTTGGAGACTTAGTTTTTCACCTTTTGGCTATTATGAATAATGATGCTATGAACATAGGTGTACAAATGTCTTTTTAAGTCCTTGCTTTCTCTTCTTTTGAGTATATACCCATAAGTAGAATTGCTGGGATCATGTAGTTCTGTGTTTAGTTTTTTGAGGAATTGCCATACCATTTCCCACAGCAGCTGCACCATTTTTACATTCCCACCGGCAATATACAAATGTTCCAATTTCTCCACATCCTTGTCTACACTTGTTATTTTCTGTGTTTTTGATAATAGCCATCCTAAGGACTGACTTGAGTGCCTTTTATTTCATTTTCTTGCTTAATTGCTCTGGCTAAGCCTTCCTGTACTGTGTTGAGTAGAAGTAGCAAAAGTGGACATACTTGTCTTATTCCAGGAGTTTGCTTTTTAATTCAGTATGTTAGATGCAAAATGCTGTTTCTTTACACAATATTTGTTGCCATATATATCCATTCCCCTCCAGTCCCCCAGGCCTCATAGGCCCATGCTGGATCTTTCTATCAAGTCTGAAATTTTCATTTCTAAGTACACCCTCCAGTTCATTCCACTCTACATCTCTTCTCTGACCTTATGAATATCCCCTGTCCCTTGACTATCTACCTTCTTTCAGTTCAACTTCATCTACTCTCATGCTATTATCCTCATTCCTGTATCCTGTTCTTCAGCTGTTATAGCCACCTGGCAAATCTCTAATTCTGACTAATCCAATTGCCTGCTCTCTACACATCTACACCTGGGTTCTGGGAAAAAATTTTTTAAAAAAATTCACACAATCCTGATGTTACTATAAATCATGGTAATAGCATCATTAAGTTTGACTACCGAGTCATCTAGTCTGTCTTATTTCTAGAATATCTCCTATTTCACAGAGAAAGTAGAGGAAATCTTTATCGCCAACCCAGAGCTCAGTCGGTAACTTCAGACACATGTATCTCTTCTTTGAGTCCCTCAGATACTTCAAACTCACAAAATCTAACACTAAACCTACTATCTGAACATCTGCCTGCCCCTCCCTGCCCCCAGTCACCATATTGGTACCATCATCCAACCAGTTGCCCAGGAGTCATTGATTCTTCTCTCATCTTCACACCCATTCAAGCCCCGTAGGTTCTGCCTCCTAAGTATCTAAGTCTCTCGAATCTACCCACTTCTCTATTTCAACATTGACAGTGTACTAGTTCAAGCTTCCTAGATTATTTCAGCAGCTCTGAACTATATCCCTACTTCTAATCTTGACATCCTACAATACATTCCCCATATTTAACTTAGAGAGGCTTTCTAAAATGCAACTTTTCAAATGTTCTCCACTAATTTCTCAGCACACTTCTGTTTATGTACCATCCCTGGTAAGCTAAGCCCTGCACGTTCCGAAGAACCTGACATGCTACTCACTTCTTGGCCTTTACATATACTGTTTTCTCTCTCCTTTGTTCTGCGTCCTAGGCCTCAGTTTATCCATCATTTCCTCCAGGAAGCCTTCCTTCACTGTAACCAGTTAGACACTCCCATTATCTCTTACAGCTCCCTATTCTTAAGCCTATCAAAGAAATTACCATGGTGCAATCACTTTGTGTTGTACTTGGCTGTTTACATGTCTGTATCCTCAACACCACCATATATAGGTACCAGTGCCTAGCATAATATCTGACATATAGCAAATGCTTAGTAGTTAAGTGTTGAATGATTGTAAGATCACCTCATAAAGAAGTTGACAAAATGTTAAAAAAATAGAACGCGAGAACCAGAAAGGCCCTAAACATCCACCAGAACCTTTGGGATGTCCTTGTTGTTTTATTAGAAGAAATATTTTTTTCCCAATTAGACATCCCTGCCTTCTTTTTGAGCCAGTTCCCTAGCTTTTAGTCATAAGGACAAATCATAGCCTTAGGCTATAACCTTACTTGGAAATATATATAGTTCACTGATTTTTTAAAATAAGTATTATATACACAAAGGGGGAAAAAAGTACAGAAGGTGTAATTTTAAGAAAACTCTTCCTTCCAATGTTATTTCCCAACCACTCAGTTCTTTTCTCTATAGGCAGTACCTATTACCAGTTTTATATGTATCCTTTCAGGATATGTTAGATATGCAAGCATATACAGTAGCAATATGATAGCAAACTATACACCCTGTTCTATAACTTGCTTTGTTTATTTAGCAGTTTATCTTGGAGCTTGTTCTATATTTGTGCATATAGGTGCTACCTTATTCTTTTTAATGGCAATATAATATTTCTTTATGAGGAAGTATCATAATTGAGTTAATTAGTACCATATAAATGGACTGTAAAAATTTGTACTTCTACCAGCAATGCATGAGAGAATTCCTATGTCTCCAATCTTACCTAAATAATTTGTTATAACACTTTTTGTTTCTGCTTGTTTGATGAATGATGAATTGTGTATCATATTTTTATTTGCATTTCTCTTGTTAAGAGTGATACTGAGCATCTTTTTATATATTTAAGAACAATTTATACTTCATTTTCTGTGAATCATCTGTTTATGTTTTTGCCCAGTTTCCCATTGGATTGATGGTATTTTTCTTAATTTATAGGAACCTTTTATATATTAAGGAAAATAAGCACTTTCTTTGTGATATAATTGTTAAAACTTTTCCCTGTGTTTTCTTCTAGTACTTCGATCATTTCATGGGTTTTTTTTACACATCTAGAATTACTTTGTGTTGTGTGTATGTAATAAGAACTTTACATTTCTCCAGATGGTATCAGCTTTTCATCCAAATGACTAGCCAGTTGTTCCAATGTTTATTGAATAATTGATATCTTTTCTCTAGCAATTTGAAGCATTGTCTTTATCATATTCTCAAGTTCTCTGTGTATTTCAGTCTACTTCTGGGTTTATTCTTCCATTCCATTGCTTTGTTTTTCATGTTCATGTACTTATGCTACACTGTTTTAAGTATTGTAGCTTCACAATATGTCTTAATATCTGGGAGAACAGATTCCTTCAGTACTCATTCAGAATCTTTCCTACTATTTTTGCTTATTTATTTTCTGTATAAACTTTGAAGTTATCTTTTCAACCCCACTTTCCCCAACTACTACTACCACTAAGTTACAGCAAAAAAAAAAACCAAAAAACTGGTGCGTTCATGTCTTTTATTTTGTTTAAATTGTTTTGGCGATATTTTATTTTATTTTATTTTATTTTTATTTATTTATTTTTGAGACACGGTCTTGCTCTGTCACATAGGCTGGAGTGCAGTAGCATGATCATAGCTCACTGCAGCCTTGAAATCACGGGCTCAAGGAATCCTCCTGCCTCAACCTCCGGGATAAGTAGGACTGCAGGTGTGCGTCAACATGCCTGGCTAATTTTTTTGTTTTTTGTAGTTATAGGATCTTGCTATGTTGCCCATGCTGGTCTCAAACTTCTAGCCTCAAGCAATCCTTCCACCTTGGCCTCCCAGAGTGCAGGGATTATAGGCATGAGCCACTGTACCTGGCCTATTTGGGGGTGTCTTTTTTTTTTTTTTTTTTTTGAGACAGAGTCTCTCTCACTCTGTTGCCCAGGCTAGAGTGAGTGCCGTGGCGTCAGCCTAGCTCACAGCAACCTCAAACTCCTGGGCTCAAGCGATCCTTCTGCCTCAGCCTCCCAAGTGGCTGGGACTACAGGCATGTGCCACCATGCCCGGCTAATATTTTCTATATATTTTTAGTTGGCCAATTAATTTCTTTCTATTTTTAGTAGAGACGGGGTCTCACTCTTGCTCAGTCTGGTTTCAAACTCCTGACCTTTTGCAATCCGCCCGCCTCGGCCTCCCAGAGTGCTAGGAATACAGGCGTGAGCCACCGCGCCCAGCCCTATTTGGGGGTATCTTAAAGAGAAATGTCCCCAAGTTAGGCATTGCCTGAAGTTTTTGCCTTGTGGCTTTCTTGTATTCTATTTGTTTGGATGGTATAAGACAAAAAATCCAAAAACTACCTTACATGACTTTAGAACATTCTTTACTGAAGAATGTTGCAAAGTAAAAGTTCCAGGTATATTTTTAGGGTGGATTGGTTAGGACTATATGCCTGGCACAATGTTTTCCTTGCCCGCTTTGTATTTATATGACCATTTTAGGTAGCTACCGGCCTTAGTTTTCCTTTGTTATTGACGATAATAATCTATAATATCTAACTTTAGTTAATGGGATGCTTTGGCTGTTTCAGTTTGAGTTGCTAACATACTTCTAAGTCAGAAGGCTTCTGGAGATTAGTTCTCAGAATAGCTCTTTCTCTTGTAATTTCTTCTTTGGTTTCGTTACTGAAAACTCTTTTCAAATATAGACAATACAAACATAATAAATGGAAGGAAAGCTTCATCTCCCTCATGACTCAATCTTTCTTAAACAACATTATTATTGACTGGCCTATTGGTTGCCAAAAAGAGAAATCAATTTTATTAGAAGTATTTGCTTGGCCACAGATCTTGGTACTAACCCAGCACAGACAGGCTGATGTTATCAACTATCTGAAGACTAATTTTTACCATTAGTCTGAAATGAAGTAGTAATTGGAGATATGTCAAAGTCTACTCTGTGTTTTTCTGTCATTTTTACCCTTCACTGTATTTTGTGTGTTCTTTTATTGCACTGTGGTTTCTATGTTCTGTGACTATGATGGAATTGGAACTTGTAATTTTATTTCTAAGAAAGATCTTCTGTAGATTTCATTTGTTATCTGGCAGTATTACAGAAACAGTTTTGTCTCTTCCACTGCTTCGTATTTTTAGTTCAACTCTGAAAGTTAAGTTTTTACCACATTTGGGATTAGGATGTGGCTTACACACACTCACATACTCTTCTTTGACTTCTTGAGTAACTGATTTTCAAGCCCTGAAGAAACATCAAAACTACTTCCCAAAGCACATTAAAAGATATTTGAGTGCTGAAGATTTATTAGTAGGTTTTCATAGATTTGTTGTAAAGTAACATTAGGGAAAAAAGCAGGGTGGGGAGGAAGAGAAGCATCTGTGGCGTAGGTGCCTGCACTGTATACTAAGTGTTAACACAGTTCAAAAGAAAAACTTTTGTTGAGTGGTATGGAAATGTTTAAGGATCTATGATTTATAAATTATATAAGCTTATGGTTTATAGAATCCCATGGAGCACCGTGCCCTCTCAATGAATATTTTGGTGGCTATCTGTGTGTTATAAAGATTTCAAAAACATGAGAAAAGTATAAAACAGTAAATAAAACCATCTGTAATCCCAATTATGTTGGGGGGGGTGAGGAGTAGGATATAAAGCGATTTCTTAGTATTTACTATGTGCCAAGCATTTTATGTGCACTGTCTCTTAGTCATTGCATCAGTCCCATAATATAGGTATACTACTATCTGCATTTTACTGATGAAGAAACAGGAGCTTAAAGAAGTCGTAGAGTGGTGAGGCACAGTGGCTCATGCTTGTAATCCCAGCACTTTGGAAGGCTGAGGCTAGAGGATCGCTTGAGAGCAGGAGTTTGAGACCAGCCTGGGCAATGTAGTGAGCCCCCATGTCCACAAAAAAATTTAAAAATTAGCTGGGCATCGTGGCATGCACCTGTAGTCCTAGCTACTCAGGAAGCTGAGACAGGAGGATCTTTTGAGCACAGGAGTTCCATCCTGGGTGACAGAGCAAGAGACCCTGGCTCTATTTAAAAAAAAAGAAGTCAAAGAGCTCACAAGTGACAAAACCTAGATTTGAACTCCATAGCCTAAGCTCTTAACCCCTTCACTTTGAAATTTGAATATATTTCATTCTCACCTTTGTTTTTTCTACATATATATATATATATATGTAATATATTTTAAAGCTACTTGGTACAATATTGTAAATAAAGTATTTTTTATTATTTAAAATTACTGACACACACAAGCACCCCTGTGTAACTACCACCTGTGTCAAATAAGAACATTCCAGAACCCCAAGAGGTTGTTAGTGTATGATAAAAGTAGAGTTTAGTAAACTAATACATTGAGTAGACTTTGAGTTAATATTCATAGAAAAGACTGTTCTTAAACGCCTATGGAAGTAAAATTGTTAAAATCCCCTCTATGCATTACAGATAACTTAGACCTGTCCACTGGGTTGGTAGAGGGTAGGAAGGGAAAGGGTTCTAGGCCAGAATGTTCCTATTTAGGGGACATTTTGAAATTATAGCTTGTGTTATGAGTATGTACATTCACTGCTACTGTGTATAGTGGGAAAAAACTTAAGTCCTATTTGAAACATCTAGTCTTTCTAGATGTTGAAAAGTGCACAACATATGTTAAAAGTAAAGGACTAAAGTAACAACCTTTAAGTGTTTTTTGTTATTTCATAGGAGTGGTTGCATTTGGGGAATGGAATTGTTAAACTTGATGTCTTAGAGAGTACGTTGTCACTGGATGGTGGGGGGAGGGGAGGAGTAAGTATGCAGAAAAGGGTTCTGTGCCAGTGAGTTAGATTATTTAGCCATTGTTCTATTACATGCTGTGTATTAAAGGAAATCGTAATGCCCAAAGTATGTTAAAAGTAGAGGTAGTTAAATAACCCCTTTATGAATGTCTTTTGTTAGTTTTTAGGAAGGACTGTGTTTTGGGAGTGACCTTTGTTAATCCACCTCTTGGAGCTGGACTTAGTCTTGTACTTAGTCACTGGAGTGGGGGAAGAGGGGAAAGAGAAAGGGTGAAGGGAAGGGCTCTTTGCTAGTATCTCCATATCTAAAAGATGGTTTTAGATTATAACCATCGGTCTATATGTGCATTTTTAGTAAATTATCTGTGTTTATCGTGGACAAAGTTCATTATTTTGCAATATCTAAGCTTTGAAGATGTTCTGAGATGACAGCATATGATAAAAAGTAGAACTAGTGAATTAGCCATTTTGTGAGTATCTTTTTGTTATAATTGATAGAAAAGATGCATCTTCGACATGGAATTCTTAAGCCACCTCTCAGCAGTGTAAATTAGGCCTTGTTCATTAGATTGGCAGCGGAGGGGCAGAAGGAAGTATAAAAGAAGTATGCAGATGTGTTCATATTTACATTTTGATGATAGCCATTGATATGTGTGCATCTCTTGGCTATACTGTAAGAATATATTAAGTAATTCAATAGAAACACACCTTATTACTAATATTTTAATGGTATAGATCTGATAATGAATCTTCTTAGGAACATTACACTTAGTGTACTCTGTTGCTTTATGTTTGATTTTAAATTGAACATCAAGGGAATGCAGTATTTTAATCAGAACTCTGCCAGTACTTTTATCTAGAGGCCTGTTGCCATTTTTGTCTTCTACGAAATTTTTGTCCCAAGAAAGACATGATTACATTTTTTCCTAACAGATTGAGTTGGTATAGTGTGTATTCTTGGTTATCAAAATACTCACAGAGCTTTGGGATTTTGGACTGGTAAATATTCATTATCTGTGAAAAAGCATGATACATACTGTACAATCTCAATCCTGTAAAATTGGATGTGTGGTGTATGTGTCAGGATCTAGAAGGACACGTCAAACTGTAAACTGCTTGTGATTGTGGATGACTTTGTTCTTATGTTTCTTGTATTTTTCAGTTTTCTATACTGCATATATTAACTTTTCAAAAAATAAAGATTATTTAAAAACTTAAAAAAATAATAATAATCCTAGCACTTTGAGAGACTGAGGTTGGGAGGATTGCTTGAGGCCAAGAGTTTGAGGTTACAGTGATCATGCCACTGTACTGCAGCCTGAGCAATGAGAGTGAGACCCTGTCTCAGAAAACAAAAAAACCTTTTTATTTGGAAATAATTTTAGACTCTATAGAAGAGTTGCAAAAACTGTGCAGAGTTCCTGTATACTTCTTACCCAGCTTTGCCTAGTATTAACTTCTTATATAACCATAATATAATTGTCAAATTAGGAAATTAACATTAGTATAATACTATTATTTAAGCTACAGGCCTTATTTAAATTTCAAGTTTTTCTACGAATGTCAAAAATGTTTTCTGTTCCAGGATCCTATCCAGTTTCCCACCTAATTTGGATTTGCTTATTATTTCTACTTAGTTTCCTCCAGTCTGTAACAGAGCCTCAGACCTTCCTTGTCTTTCATGATCTTGACACTTTTAAAAAGAACTGAGCAGTTACTTTGTAGAATGTTCCTCACTTTGGGTTTGTCTAATGTTTTCTCTTGATTGGTTAAGTTATGCATTTTTGGCAAGAATGTCAACAAAAGTGATGTGCCCTTCTCAGTGCATCACATTAAGGGGTTCATAATGTTAATGTGTCTTTTAACACATGGTGATATTAACCTTGATCCTTTGTTATGGTAGTGTCTCGCTGATTTCTTTACTGTAAAGTTATAGTCTTCCTTTGTAGTTTATAAGTATTGGGGGAGATACTTTGAGACTGCAAATCCTGTTTCTCCTCAAACTCTTGCCCACTGATTTTAGCATCCGTCAGTGGAGCTTGTCTGTAACAATCATTAATATTGTTGTGGTATTTGTCTAATGGTGATTGTCTGTTTTCCTCTTTTCTTCTACATTTGCTAATTGGAATTCTACTGTAAGGAAGAACCCGTCATTTCCCCCTCAGTCCACGATTATCTTGTATTTTCCCTATCCCAGTGCTGGATGACTCATTCCTCTTATTGGAAAATATGTTTAGAAATGAAGATCTAGGCACTAGGTATGCTCATTCCTACAGGAGTGACATTGTTTCTTGGTTTTCTCAGCAGTCAGAGCTAGGAATATATGTAGGAAGTATATGTACGTATACTAATCCATGCGTATACATGTACTGTGTTTCTGTATATAATATTTAAGACCATGCATTTATACTGACACCTTTGATTACAATCCAACATCATAGGGTTTAGTTTAGTCTTCCCTCATTTGTAACTTTTTTCTCTAACAATAAGAAACTCAGCTCTCATTATTTATAATATTTATTCTGTTCAACTTTAGTATACACATAAAGGAGTTTCAGAATTGCTAACTCATACCTCTGTACGAAACACATTTACTAACTAGATTAAAGCACTTATGTATGACTTGTTTTGCCATTAGCCTTACAGTAGCCAGTCAAGATACTATTTTCCAAAGTTACTTAAGTTCATTTCTTCTCCACCCCCTTCCCTATAGTTATCCTTTTCACATCAGGTTCATTTGTTGGTGTTTGTGTGTCATTTTAGGTTTGCTCTATATACATGGTTGGTTTTAATTTTTTATTAATAATTTGGGGGTATGTGAAACATTTCCATGGATCTAAGCATCAGAGCTATATAGAAAGATATACCCAGAGAACTGTCTTTTCCTTCTTACTTCTGCTACCCCGATCCCATTCCCACCACTCCCACCCCTTTTTTCCACTCCTCTCTCACCCGTTCCCTATAGGTAACCAGTCTCTTTTGTTTCTGATTTATCCTCTCTGGATTTCTTTTGTCTTAATGAGCAGGTACATGTACATTTTCGTATATCCCCTTCTTTCTGCCATGAAAGGTAGTATACTGTACATACTCTTGCTCTTCACTTTTTTCACTTAACAGTATGTCCTAGAGTTACGTCGTAGTATTTTGTAGAGATCTTCCCTTTTTATCCACAGTGTGCAGTACTCCCTTATATGAATGATTTATTCAACCACTTTCTTATGTATGAACATTTAGGTTGTTTCCAATATTTTGCAGTTACAAACAATGCTGCATTTAATAACCTTGTGCGTATGTATTCTCATATTATTGGAGGTGTACCCTCAGGGTAGATGCCTGAAAGTGGAATTACTGGGTTAAAAGGTAGGGACATATATAGTTTTGTTAGATATTGCCAAATTTCCCTTTAGAAGGGTTTACTAATTTGCATTCCCACCAGCAATACTTGAGAGAGCCTGTTTCCTTATAGCCTTGTCAATAGATTGTGGGCTCTACTTTTTTTTTTTGAGACAGGGTCTTGCTTTGTTCACCCAGGTTGGAGTGCAATGGCATGGTCATTGCTCACTGCAGCCTCAAACTCCTGGGCTCAAGTGATCCTTCCACCCCAGCCTCCCAAGTATCTGGGACTATAGGCATGTACCTCAATGCCCAGCTAACTTTTGTATTTTTTGTAGAGACAGGGTATCGCTATGTTGCCCAGACTGGTCTCGAACTCCCAGGCTTAAGTGAGCCTTCCGCCTCAGCCTCCCAAGGTGCTGAGATTATAGGCATGAGCCACTGCACCTGGCTGTGCTCTTATGTTTTAAAAATTTTGCCAGTCTTGTAGAGAAATGGTATCTCAGTGTTGTTTTAGTTTGCATGTCTATAATTATGAGCGAGTTGTTACATATTTTCATATGTTTGAGGGCCATTTTTATATATTTTTTCCCTATGAATTGTCTATTCACATTTTTTCTCATTTTTCTATCAGATTTTTGGCCTTTTGTAACTCAGTTTTTAAGAGTGGCATATGTTGCAGCTATTTTCTCCCACTTTTTCATGTCTTTTGATTTTGTTTATAATATCTTTTGCCATGCAAGAATTTTTTATTTTTATGTAGTCAGATTTATCACTGTTTTTATTGCCTCTGGGTTTTAAGTCATAGTTAAAAGCATTTTATTACACAAAGGTTAAAGAGGAGTTCCACATTTTCTGTAGTACTTATGTGGTTTTATAGTTTACATTTAGCTCCCCAAATGTATGGTTTGAGATATGGATCTAATTTTGTCTTTTTCCAAATGGCTTCCCAGTTGTCCCAGTACCATTTATTTAAAAATCCATCCCCCAGTGATTTGAGATGCCACCTTTGTCAAATGCTATTTTTCCATATGTGTTTGGGTCTAATTCTGGACTTTATAGTCTCTTCCACTGGTCCCTTTGCTCATGTTCATGTACATTATTTTAATTAGAAGACTTTATAGCAGGTATTAATATCAGCAATAGCTCTTTCTCCTTCATAGTTTTTCTTTTTAAATGTTTTCCTGGCTATTGCATTTTTTAAATATAAATTCTCATATCAATTTGTGTAACTCCGTAAAAATAGCTTGTTGGCATTTTTATTGGGAATGCATTGAATTTATAAATTAGGGAGAACTAACACCTTTATAATATTGAGTCATTCTATCCAAGAATAAGATATGTCTTTACATTTGATTGAGTCTACTTTTAAATACTCTTTCAGGAGTATTTAAAATTTAAAATATAGATTTTGCACGTTTCTTGTTAAATTTCTTAAATATTTAACCTTTGTTGCTATAAAGTGTTTACTATTTATACAGTTTTTGCAAATAATGTTTGAGATTGTTAGATCTTTGATTACTATACTTTAATGTAATTCCTATACCATTTATATGATGTTAAGTCATTGTCTATATCTCAAATATTTCATCTGTAAATGAAGGGGTAAGTATGTTGAATTTTCCTGTTTTCTCTCACATAGTGTCCTTGTGATCCTAATTAGAGAGTCATTTGAAAAGCCTGGGCTAATTTGTTAAATCACCTGTATCATTTGCTAAAGAATTGCTTTAATTCCACTTAAGAATATACAAGTCAATGAAAGTCAGGTGTGAAAACAGAAGCTCTTTGCCAAAAACACAATACATTTTATCATTAGATCTTTTCCCACTGAGTGGATCATTGTGAAAACAGCATTAGGCTTTAAATTATTTTCTTAATCCTTGATTCTCTCATACATTGTAAAGAGTCTAGTCATCAAACCAGTTTTACTTTCTTCCTAGATTACTGATATATATTGGGTGCTGAGGAAGAAATGTTTGCTAGTATTTGAGTATAGCACCTTTCCATAGGAAAATATAAAACTTTTCTCTAAAATGAATCAAGTTTTTCCACACTCTACAGAACTCAAGTGAATGTGTATGTGGTAGTGAGGGAGGGGAGCAGGGAAGATGGGAATTAAGTCCAATAGCTGTACTTTAAAAAAATATTTATTTCATTTTTCAGGACAGGAATCATTTTTATGTATGCTAATTAATAAAAATGCTGATTTATTATGTTATGGCATATCTTTTTATGATAAGTATGTTCCTTCCAAAATACACTTGTAATTGGCAATTTGAAGGCAGAGTTTGTGCTTTAAGTTTGCATTGCCTTTGATATTGAAATCACTACTTAGGCATTCTAATTAAATCATTTCTTTGTGTTCTCTAGGGCCAATAAAAAAATAAGAATTTCAATAAACAAAGAAATAAAACAGTTTTTACTACATGAAAAATATCAGTTGATAATGTTCATGGTTTTAGGATTCTCTTTATACTTTCTAAAAATTTTACAGTTTCATTATCAAATACCAAAAACTACATCCCAGAATGTGAATATTCTTATATAATAGTCTTTACATTTTCAAATAATTTTTTATGTCTGGGGTTAAGTCATGAAGTTAAAACACTATAGTATATTTAGCAAATCCTGATCCCATTGATCATTGTATCGTGCTTTAGAATCCCCATTGGCCAGTATGTAATCTGTTCCAATGTATTATGGGTTAAATATAAATATATTTGCATATTCTTATCTCTGTAAGCTTGGCTATTGCCTTCACAGTGACATTGTATTTGCCTGCTTTTTATGAATTAACCAGCTATAGGAAAAGTGCATTTAGTTAAAGGCTACTGTTCTTTTCTCTGGTTGATGGTATGTTTTTTTTCTTGAGGCTTTTAGATTATTAAGTGTTTTAAGTTACATTTTTGCAAATGATTGCTTTGATGAGTTGCTGTCTTATGAAACCCTGAAATAGCAGCAAAGTGCTAAAATGGCAAGTACTTGGATTTCTCTATGCAAAGAACATGTTTAGAAAGCTGAAATAAAAGGGAAAATTACAATGAATGAAAAGAAATCAAAATAAATGAGGTAATCAAAGTCAGAGAAATTGATATTGGCAGGTTCTGAATGATGTTCCTAGATGAGCAATCTTTCAAAATACTTCTTGTACATTGCTGCTATTCCTTTATTTATTATTAAAATAACATGATCCATGAGGAGCTTGGGGTGACTTTCGGCCTAGCTAATTCTAATTAATCCAGTCAGGGAGAGCAGTAGGGTAAGTGGAGCAGTCTATCGGATTGAAATTCATAACTTAATTGAGGTCAAAGTCCCGGTCTGGGAGAACAAAAGTCTTTTGCTAGGACCAGTCAGATCAATAGCAATAAATATCTGGCTTGGATACAAGTAGCTTATAGTGACAGATTATCTGACACTGGCCAGAGGTCTTGTTTCTGTTAAGGGCAAAGTCTTGAGCATGCCATGGTTCTTGCTGATGTTCAGTCCATACTCAATGACACTTGGAAAGCAGTAAGTGATACTCTCAAGAATGCTGGAAAATCTTATGGAAGCACTATGTGTGAAATTCCAGATGGCTTCTATTTGTTAGTATCAAACGAACATTCTCTAATGATGCGTTTTTTAAATAACAGAGGAGTTTCTATCAAATTGCTGGTAAAATCCAAAAAATTTGCAAAGTTGGTTAATCTTGACAACTAACTTTCACACTAATAATTCGAAAAGAATGTACAGAATTGCTTTAGGGGAGGGAATAGGCACATATCATCTTGATTTACATATAACTAAAAGAAGACAGTGTTGCATTCATTAACATCAAGGAGTTGGTGTTAACTCTTTTAGGTATGATGATGTTATTGTGGTTATGTAAGAATGTGTTCTTGTTTATACATGCATACTGATATATTTAGAGACAAGATGTCTGTAATGCATTTCAGCAAAGATAGATACATACATGGAGCAGAATGTTAATTGTTGAATCTGTATAATAAGTCTCTACTTTTCTGTATCTATAAATATTTACATAATAAAAGGTAACAACAAAATAACCATGTTTAATAAAACCGTTAGCCTAATATGTTACTAGGAAAGGTTTTCCTCTACCCCATTTTGTTCATGCTTTCCAATTCCTATTAAGTTATCAAAATTTTGGTTCTTTTATGTGTTATCTTGTTTATCCATCATTATCGCCATCATAATTACTGAATTAGTACAACACTTTGGTATTTTACTCATTGTTTGATAACATCATTGCCTCTCAGGATCAACTACCATCTGTGGGAAAAGGAACTCTTGAGATCTGCAGTTGTTGGCCTTATAAGGTCTGAAGAAACTCATAGTATATATTCATTCCTATTGACACTTCTCTGGTCCATACTGTCATTTCTTCATGCATATATTATTGTGGTAACTTATGTGACTTTTTTTTTTTTTTTTTGAGAAAGAGTCTCACTCTGTTGTCTGGGCTAGAAGTGCCATGGTGTCAGCCTAGCTCACAACAACCTCAAACTCCTAGGCTCAAGCAATCCTCCTGCCTCAGCTTCCCCAGTAGCTGGGACTACAGGCACATACCACCATGCTTGGCTAATTTTTTTCCATATATTTTTAGTTGGCCAATTAATTTCTTTCTATTTTCAGTAGAGCTGGGGTCTCACTCTTGCTCAGGCTGGTTTCGAACTCTTGACCTTGAACGATCCTCCCCTCTCGGCCTCCCAGAGTGCTACGATTACAGGGGTGAGCCACCGTGCATGGCATGTGACTTTTTTGATCGAGGTGATAATGACAGATTAGTCTTCCTTAAATTGCATTGTCTTAGTTCCGTTTCAGTATCTAAATGATTCTATGATCAAAAACCTCAAATGGTTTTCTTATCTATGAATCAATTTTCAACTTTTATGATTGACTCTCAAGGTCCCACCTCCTATGACCAGACTTTTTTGCCCAGTGTTTCTCACTTTGGTGAAATTGGTGAGCTCACTTTGTACATCCCGCAAGTTCTCAGACCTGAATCTCCAGAATCAACTATAGATCTTTTTAAAAATAGGCCCCAGCTCCACAAATTAGGACTTGGTGGGTGGGTTGCAGGGTGAGGGCTGTGGGGAAAATGAGAATCTGAGAATAAAACTTCCACATCACATTCTGTAGTTCCAGGTTTGTAATTCTAAACCTTATATCCACCTACCAGTCCTTCAGCGCTACCTGTCTTAAGTAGGAGTTAGGATAAAAACAATCAGGTTAAACTCATTCATTCGTATAGCGAATCTCCAACAACTGTCTAGAAATGTCTGAAAATTCTAGACAGTTGCATTTTTATAAGAGGATGCAAATTTAGATATAATCCTATTGGCTGAGCACTTGCCATTTTTCAAATAATTGTGCAAGATATCTCTATATCCTTGGTCTCTTTTTTTCCTTACAATAATATTGTAAAATGGATTTTTTCCTTATAGTAATCCAAAGTCACAGAGCTACTTCACAGTCAAGATTCAAATCCAATTATTCCAATACCAAATGATCTCTGGTAAATTTTTAGTTTATCAAAATAAAGTGAAAAAAATCAAGGCTGTTTAGAGAACATATTTTTAAGCAGAACAAATAAACAAGAGAGTCCAACGTCAGTTGTTTTTCAGTGTGTTTTCTTTGTAAACAATTTCTGCTCTTTATTCATTTTGGAACCCACATATTTTCTGTAAGTTCATATATATACCAAAATAATAATAAAGCAACAACTCTTCTCTGGGGAACAAAGATGGAGTTTTTAAATAGGCCATTTGGAAGGCAAATGTAATTAGAGACTATCTACCCTGAGTTTAAGAAAGCATGGTAGAAAAATTCTTAACCAAGTAAGTTAAAATTAAAGAAGAGCAACCTCAGCTCTCAGGAAGACTCATATATATATAGTATATAATAGTTACATAAAATAGAACTAGTGGAGAATGTTAAATATGTATGTATTTCATATGTATATAATACATCTATACGTGTATATATGTATAAAATATATATGTAAAATACATGTATATTATTCTCCAACAGTTTTATTTCACAATGATACTGTATTAATTGTATTTACTTTATTGTCCAGTTGTGTAGTCTTTCCAGTTGGATTATGAGTTCTTTGAGTGCAGGGACCATGTTTTCTGTTTCTTTAATATTCTGTGTGGTCCCCTGCAAAATATTCGACATATAGTATACATTCAGTAAATATTATAAAATATTGAAAAATGATTGTTCCTTTGTATATAAATACTCCCCCAGCCTGAAACACAATCACATGTACACATGCATAGACATAAACACTAAATTCTTTTCCCTACACCTTGTTTACTAAAGTATTACCTTTTGGGAAGACTCTGACCTAGCCCCACTCCTTTTTCCTCTGGCCACAACCTACTATTAGACTCCCTCTTTTGTGTTCCTGTGATATCATTTGTTTCTTCTGTTATGAAATTTATCATTCTTTATTATAATTATCTCCATTCGTTAGACTCTAGGCTCCTTGAGAGTAGGGACTTTGATATTTTTGCTATTTTCAAATTCTAACACTACTTGGCATATTACTTAATATGTTTGCTATAAACAAAGAGTAAAGATTTAGAGTAGAAATAATAATGCCTGAAAGACATAATGTGTTTTAGAAATTTATGGAAAGGAAGAAAGAAAAGAAAGGATTTAGCTTATGAACATTTGATCTTAACAAGGTTATTTGAATACTTCATGATTTTCTTGACACATCTGGTCAGTATGCTTATTTGTTCTGTAGAGAATTGTTTGTGTAGCATACCAAACAAATAATTCTGTAACACATATATCAGATAGACATTCTTGAGCAGTGGATGCTAAAGACTTTGTTCTAAAGATAAATTAGATGTATCTAATTTATCTTTAGAATTTATCTTCCACCAGTTATGCAATGGACTTAGAAAGAGACCAGTCCAAAGGCTCATTTCTAGGATCCACCAAGGGCAGATCTTGCTGTTGATATGTGTGCCCTTAGGCCTGAAGGGTGGCTATGGGGAAAATGAATGAAAAGTGAGGGAGTATGTTGAGTTTAGACAGGTGAGTTAAAGTGTCTGTACTCACTTAGGAGAGGCCCTTTGCGCTGCGGGATGGAGCCAAGGGTAGGCTCCTCCATTTGTACTCTTGCCAGTTATTAGTTATTGTTGCTTATTTCTTACTATGCTGAAATTATAAATTAAACTTTATTGTACTCTTGCCCCACATGCACACAAATGTCAGGGGAGACCTACACACCAGTTTGGTAGTTACAGAGTGTTCTGTGAATTCCCACAGAGGTGCCTAAATATTTCCTTCCCCACTTTAATTTTTACTTATTTTTAGATTAGGCTTCTGAATAAGATTTTGCTTTTTTTTTTTAAAAAAAAAGGGGGTTCTCTATAATGGATTGTAAACACTTTTTAAAGGATCGATATATGAAGGTAGAGACTTAGTCTTCACAGTGTACAGTAGTAGCCCCCCTTAGCTACGATTTCGCTCTCTGCAGCTTCAGTTACCCACAATGCAGTACAATAAGATATTTTGAGAGAGACAGACCGCATTCACATAACTTTTACTACAATGTATTGTTATAATTATTCTACTTTATTATTAGTTATTGTTGCTTATTTCTTACTATGCTGAAATTATAAATTAAACTTTATTGTAGGTATGTATGTATAGGAAAAAAACAGTATATATAAGGTTCAGTATTATCAGTGGTTTCAGGCATCCGTTGGGGGTCTTGGAATGTATCCCCTCCGACAAGTGGGTACTAGAGTACCAAGACTTTAGTTTTATTTAGGTCCTGGAGCTTTGGCGTCATTTTATAAATATCTATTGACTAATAGAACAAATTTATTCATTCCTTTATGCAAAGAAATTTCCACATCTGCAAAAACATAAGCAGAGTTTCCTGGGTTAACAAAGAAAGACAAATGTCAATGCAAAAGAAGTCTGAAAGTTGTGAACAAAGATGATTAAACTAGTATTTAAAGGTCAAATATTTTTATCATTTTTTCTATTCTACAAAATGTCTATGTATATTAGCTAATTTTATCCTTACTGGAGTTCTGTATAGCATTGTCCTTATTTTATAATTGAGGAAACTAAAGCTCAGAGAGGTCATGTGAATTGCTGGAGCACACAAAGCTAGTAAGTGGAGTACCCAGAGTTCACACCCCAATGTTTTAACTGTGTATTCCATGCATTTTTCGTACATTATGTTGCCATCATATTCTATCATACTGACTCAGTGCTTTTATAATTCACAGCCGTCTTATGCATTTTATGAGGACATTGTAATAAGTTCTTCATGTCTTTTATATTTTCTTATTTATAATGAAATTCATGTATGTAGACATCATTTTATTCATCAGGTTTTTCCTTTCAATGTAACCTTTATTCCATGTTTCTATTCACAATTTTCTTTAATAAGCTATTTTTTGTCATCATTTTTATATTGAATAGTCACTTCTTTTGCTAAGTTTATATCCGAGAATGAACAGCTGGCTCACAGTACAGTGTGAATCAAGTTCAAATTACTTTGAGTTCAGAGAACACCCAGTGTCATCTTATTTTTACATCTAACTGAATTATAGGACACTGTCAAAGTGTTATGACCTGGTGTAGTAAATTGCTCCTTCTTAATGGTCCCCTGGCTACATTCTCTCTTGCTATTGCTATAAACCAGAAATTGTTAACATCTTACACTGTTGTAAGCTTGAAAACAAAAGAATTGGTTTTTATTCCCAGGAAAATCAACCTTCTTTACCATAAAGGTTTATGAACGTCTTAGCTACCTACATCTGAATCATAACATTTTGTAGTCTTTAAAGTTGATTGTACCCTCAGAATTGGATTAATTCTATAATTCTGTAACTTTTAAAAAGTCAGTCAATTCTTCCTCACTGAACTCAAGAAATGGATCAATTATCTACCCTAAAATAACTAACTAGCTTGAATGTTAAAATGGTAGCTCATTGATGATTTCTGAGATTCATTATTCAAATATGTATGTGCATGTTATAAAACATATTTGGCTGTGCTTAATGCCGCTGAGTTTAAAATGCTCTTCTAAATGTCACGTTATGAGGATGAATTAAAGATGAAGGAATTACACAGAGTAGCAAAATGCTTCCAAATGAGACTAAGGCTTTGCGTAGTTGCTGAGTAAACAGAATTAAGTTCTAGAAATGGTCAAGATTGGTTTTGATCAGACTTTCTCATAGATATCAGTGTTTAGGCCAGACGTGGTGGCTCACACCTGTAATCCTATCACTCTGGGAGGCCAAGGCAGGAGGATTGCTTGAGCTCAGGAGTTAGAGACCAGCCTGAGCAAGAGCATGACCCTGTCTCTACCAAAAATAGAAAAAGTTAGCTGGACATGGTGGCACATGCCTGTAGTCCCAGCTACTCAGAAGGTTGAGGTTGCTGTGAGCTAGGCTGATGCCATGGTACTCTAGCCCAGGCAAGAGAGTGAGACGCTATCTCAAAAAAATAAAAATAGATATCAGTGTTTAGACTCATAGAGTAGTTGATAATGCCTGAAAGATGGAAATAAGGTATTTCAGAAAAAAAAAACTCTTCAAAGAAAAGGTGATTTTTTTAAATAAAATAATTGCTACAGAATATTTATGGGCCATATTCATGTGTGTATGTATAAAGATTGATTATGCACAAATATCATCAGTAGAAACTTTGATGGTTATTGTGGACTGTAAGTGAACAGTGAGACTGCAGTGTAGTGTTGGTGTTATAAAAGCCAGGGCAAAATACTATTGTATACATAACAATTATTAGACTGTAATTTAATGTAATGCATACAGCTTAGATTTTATATTTCAAAAACGGTGTTGAAAAGTTTGAATAATCTAGAGAAAGATTTTTGAAAATCACTAGTTTGGAAATGGAATTTTTGAGAGAAATCTCATGGTCGCAAAATGGCATGGGTCATATGTAGCCCAAAGATCTATTTTTGTTTGGTGTCAATAGTGTGAGCCCACAATTTATTTATAATTAACTGCCAATAAAAGTACAGATTGTAGGCTTCTCTTGAAAAATCTGAAAATATGGTGGTCCTGGGCACATTCTTATATGATCACTATCAGCTAGAGCTGAGAGCTACTGCCCTCTGTTGGCAGGCCTTGAGCTCTCCGGTTCCCCACAACCTCATTATTGCTTCCCTGACCTAGTTGACCTCAGACCTTTTTATTTTCTGCCTGAAGACTTTTGAAATGTTTATAATCTTGTGTTTAGAAAGACTAGGTTTGAAGTCAAATTACCTGGATTTCACTTTCTATTCTGCCACTAACTGTGTGACCTTGAAGAAATCATATTTGTAAAATCTTAAAAGTAAAAAGAAATTTAAAGACCATCTGGTTTAACTTTCATCTAATGCAGGAATTCTCTCTGCTAAATTTCCAAAAGGTGGTTAAGCCAGCCAGCCTCTGAACATTTCTATTTAGTTCACAAAGTAGCCTATTCCATTTTAGAAATCTCTATAATGTTAGAAATTTCTCCTCCATGTTAAGTCTGCCTACCTATAACTCACTCTGGTTTTAATTCTGACTCTTAAAAAATTATGAAGAAAAGTAAAAAGAAAAAAAGTCAAATCTTCCTTTCATGTGACAACCATTCTGTTATAAAACTGTACATTATATGTCTTCTCATTTGTACAGAACAGAGTAAACTATGTTAATTTAGTAGATGTGACATCAAAGGCAAGGTACCTACCTTGTCCCTTCCTCTTATTTGAATGTGTTGTTTATTTGTAAAATGTGCTAGGCCATCAAATGGGTGAATGCTTTTCTAGCAAATCACTATATAGTGTAGATAGTATAACAGTCTGATTTTAGACCAGTTATAGTTTCATTAGACTTTGTAGACTTTGTAACTCAGTCTTTATTGTAGCATTGTTTTAAATATTTGCCATCTCTTTAAAAAAAAAAAAAAAG
This sequence comes from Lepilemur ruficaudatus, assembly GCA_963574885.1. Taxonomy (NCBI): domain Eukaryota; kingdom Metazoa; phylum Chordata; class Mammalia; order Primates; family Lepilemuridae; genus Lepilemur; species Lepilemur ruficaudatus. The sequence continues at coordinate 16,194 of CAUYRT010003568.1, read as the reverse complement.
AAAGAAAGGAAAGGTTTAGACACATCTTGTATTCCTGTTGGTATAATGGCATTTGTCATTGTGTTCATACTTTTTAATTTTCCAGTACTTGCAGACTTAATCCCATGAGCTCACTTCTAATATCAGTAAAGGGTATGAGCTATGTGGTTCAAACTGCCACTTGAGAGTTTCTCCTTTCTGTGGAGCTTTCTAATGGAATTCAAGGTTCTATCTAAGGGTGAGCATTACGAAGGCTTCCCAGGCTGCTGTGGGAGGAGGAAGTGCAACATAGGTTCAAGGACACACGCAAAGTTTAATGTGCATAAGCATGCTCCCACTCCTGCTCCTGCTCCTGCTCCTACTTGCTCTGATTGGCAAGGTTAACTCTAAGAGGCTGCAGCTTTTTAAAATGATTTGATTAGACCCACCACTTTATTCCTTTTACTCCCCGCCCTTCAAGCACCAAACCACCACCTTCTTTGTCTTTGCAGTCTTTGCTTTGCCAGTTACCTTTTCTCTTTCTTCTTTTCTCCCGTTTTTATGTCAACTTTTAACATTTTGTGAAATAGAATGTGGAATTCAAAAGTAAAATAACTTACCTCATTGAAAGCTTTGATGTGAAAGATTTCCATACTTATGTTTTCTATACTTATATTTTATAAACTCCATATATCTTAGCTTCATTTTGTTTTACCTCATGACATAAGGAAAGATAGAATTATCGTTTACATTAACAGTTCACTTAGATTGACAAGTATAATTCCACAGCCCTCCATCAAGATTCATTTTGTACATAATGAATTTCTTTCACAGCAGTTTTTAAAAAAATAACCTTTAATTACAAAAACTTCAACAAGGTGCTAAAGTAAAGAGAATAAATAGTATAATGAACTTCTGTGTAACCATCATCCAGTTTCAGCAGTTGCTAATTTGTGGCCAATCTTATTTAATCTATACTTCTATCCTACAACAATGGTCTTTAACCTTTTTAGGAAGAAAGCTATGAACACCAGAGAAAAAGGACATGTGTGTTGAATTTCTGCAAACAGTTTTACTAGGTTCATATACTTGCTGAAGCCCTTCCATGGATGTCCTAGGAATCCAAGAATCCAAAGTAAGAATCTCAGCTTTCCAGCAAAGATACTATTAAAGTTTCTCAACTTTTATGTTGAGAATCCTGAATGTCAGCATTTGGGATTAGCATAGGTTCTCCTGTGGCAACATTGATAAAGTTAAGCCAATGACAGACTCTTTATATTTATTTATTTATCTTTATTTTTATTTTTTAAACTTTTTTTAGAGACAGGATCTCACTCTGTTGCCCAGGTTGGAGTGCAGTAGTGCCATCAAAGCTCACTACAACCTTGAATTCCTGGGCCCAAGTGATCTTCCCACCTCAGCCTCTCACATAGCTGGGACTATAGGTGAGCACCACCATGCCCAGCTAATTTTTAAAAATTTTTTGTAGAGATGAGGTCTTGCTATGTTGCCCAGGCTGGTCTCTCAAACTCCTTTTGTTTGGGCACAGTTTCTTTTCTCTCTCTGTCTCTCTCTCTCTCTGTGCATCACCACCTGAGCTCTGTCCCCACCCAGCCCTCCTCCAGCTTCCGTGAAAAAATTGTGGGGCCACACAGCAGGAGGTGAGTGGTGGGCTAGCAAGTCAAGCTTCATCTGTATTTACACCTGCTCCCTACCACTCGCATCACCTCCTGAGCTCTGCCTCCCCCATGGAAAAATTGTCTTCCATGGAACCGGTCCCTGATGCCAAAAAAGTTGGGGATCACTGCTCTGTTGCATTTTATTTTGTGGTTGGAAGTATTTTTAATATTTTATAGAAGGGAGAGATCAACAACAAAAAAAAACTTAGAATATTTAATGGTTATATCTGTTCAATAAATACACCAAAATAAAGATATGCTCAGAGAAGGTAAATATAGACTACCTCATTTTATGCTTCTAAGGATATATGTGATCCATACAACCTATACATCAGCCTGTTTTTATTAACTGATGTTTCTGTAGTTTTTTTGAAAGTTATAAAATGTGGAAGTTTACCCCCACTGAAGGTATTAATCATATTCTGCAAGGGCTGGGAATACACAGTATCCGTTGTTGCTGGGTGGTATCTCTTATCATAAGGCTGTTGAATGCCTAATCTCTGTGCACTCCTTTCGGACTGGCTTTGTTCAAGGCCAGAATCCTTAAGAAATTGTCCAAAAAGCTTAGCATAGGAGCATCACTTATAAAAAAAAAAAAAACTAACCATCACTTTCAATACATTTTAAAACATTTTCTTTTTACAAAAAAGTGTTCGTAAAATTTGTTTTAGATATTTTACGGTGGAATTCCATGGTTCATTTGGACTAAAGTCAAGTTCTCTGATGTTGTAGATAATGTCCTGACCTCTTCTCAATATGGAGTAGTCTAAGCATGGCTAAGCACCTGTTTTTTTAAAAAAGAAAGAGAGAGAGAGAGAGAGAGAGAGAGAAGTTGCTTGTAACAAAAACTATCCCCACCTACAATTTATTAAACCTTGACATACTGCATTACTTAAGAGTTCTCAGAGAAAATTAAAACCCTTTTGACTGGGTTTTGCAATGCAGGGAAATTTTTAGTGACATTTAAAAGGTTTCTCTTGTGTTCCTTTAATGGGATAAATAAAAAAGGCTTGTTTTAGACCAGCAAATGGGGGGACAATCCAATTTCCTTGATTCCATCAAGACACTCTTAAAGCATTAGCCTGTGCAGTAAAAAAAAAATTCAACTGACCCCCTTTGCCTGATGGCTTTGAAAAGTGTCCTGATGTGTAGGTATTTGCCCAACACAGCATACTTGGTTATTGCTGTTCCAACACATCCGTTGATGGAAAAATCTTATGTGAAGCTCCAATAAATGTCAGTTTGTGTTATAGAACTATAAAAACAGTGTACTAGACTATAATGCTTTCCCTGATAGGTAGCCTTTTACTTGAAGATGAAAAGAAATTCTGTCAAGTGTGTTTAAATTTAAAAATTAAGGAATAAGATAACATCACTTTAAATAATATTTTAATAACTTTTTGTCACATTTAATTACTTCCCTGGGGTTGATATTTACTTCTCTTTGTCCAAAAGATGGTGCTCACTTGCAGAGAATTTACTAGCGTAAGGCAGTGGTTCTCTAATGTTAGCTTACTTTAGAATTACCTAGAGCTTGTTAAAACAAATTGCTGGGCCCCATCTCTGGAGTTTCTGATTCAGTAGGTCTCTAGTGGAGCCTGAGAACTTCCATATATTTAACAAGTTCTCAGGCGAAACTGATACTGCTAGTCGGGGGCCCACTGTTGGAGAACCACTGGCCTATGGGATGTGTGAAAAGAGATACTTACCTCTGGATCACTGGTTCAAAATTTGAATTAAATCCTTTAGTCTGAAAGTCATTAACATCTGAGAGCACCCTGCTGGGTGAAATGCATGCTGATGGATATCTCTTGAGTGGACAGGCATTTATTTGACATTTGATTTCCCAATCTGAAGGGGGAAAATAACATGAAGATAGAACTTTCGTTTTAGAGAAGGTGCAAAAGAGAAAAGATAGTTCCCTGTGTACCATTTAAAAAGAAAAGGAACTGAACATGTTTTTATGACCAATTGCATAATAGAATGAAGATGTTGTTTGATATCCTGATAACAAAAAAACTCTTTTTAACAAGAACTTCTGCCCTTATATGTGTAAAAACCCAAAGCATCTCATTACCCAATAAAAATTTTAAAGTATGTTTGATGTTCTGATTCTTTGAAAATTAATCATTTTTGTGTAGGAAATATGGTACTTTTGTTAGCCAGAATATTTCACTCTCTACCTATACAAGCAGTATTTACTTTGAAATACTTAGAATTGATGTAATTGTCTATTTTTACTCTAGAGTTATACAGATGCTATTTATTCATCTGTTCTTAACACACTTATGAAATAAATAGGAAATCAAAAAGTCACTATTTTTTGATAAGAAATTCTAGCAGAGAGAGATGTTAACTTATCCAAAAGTCATAGCAGCAAAACTAGAATTAAAGAGGTTTAAGAACCTCAGGTAGACTCTACTGAAATAGAGTGGTTCAGCAGCCAGTCTCATTTTCTTCTGGTGGAAAAGTACATATGATAAGGGCATGTGTATCTATTCTTACAGTGTCTAAGTGCTTTGTAGTGATTCATAATGTTCCTCTGTTTCATACTTCTGTTTTGTTCCATCAGTCTAAGTAAATTCCATCCTAACAAATCCCTTTCATAAAAACTATGGGCATCTTATATTTGTATAAAACTTTATATTTTTAAAAAGTTTTATATACATTGATTTCATGTCATCCTCAAAGCTATTTTTTTAATGGTTTCCTTTCAAAGTCATGGAAATACTATGTAATAGAGATACAGAGGGGCCAAAAACTCTATCTTGCTGAAAGAATATTATTTATTATAAATATTTTTGTTCTGTTCATTGCACTGTCACCTTTTAAAAATATTTATTTGTAGCTAGCTTTGAAGCAAAATAAATGTTGTTTTTAAAAGAGTTATCAGTTGCTTTGTGCTTCCTTTGGGAGCAAGGGTACTATCTGCATTACTTAAAACTCAGTTTGAAAATAATTAAAGGTGACTTTGAAATTGCCATGGGTTAAATGAATGAAATCAGGTAATCAGCACTTTTCTGGAGCCCTTCTGCATTTCCCTAGAGTCCTTAGAGCCCTACATTTTGTGATTCCCTTCCAGCACCAACTTTCTTGTTTTCAGCTAAAAATAGGTAAATCAGGTCAAATGATAATCTTCCGCATCGTACCAGGTATTGTTAAGCTAAACTTTACCTCTGGTGCAGTGAGTACTGAAGATGGAGTCCGGAGAAGACTGCATAGTGGAGGTCAGTGCAGAAGTGGTAGCAGTTAATCTCTCTGCTGCTCTGATATCCGACAGCTGGTCTGACGTGGGCCTGGTGCCAGCAGTGTCTTTACAGGCTTTGTGGCAGAGATTATTTAAAGGAGATTAATCCCTCTAAACCCCTTATATTTTAATTATTTCTGTATGTATTTATAAAACCTGCAGTCTGCTAGTTTCAGGACACAACTGTCCAAGCCCTTATCTTTTAACCTGGTTTCCACAATCAGACAAGTATATTTCTGTTACCACAAAGCATATACCATTGGTTTGATTTTCCTTATTATTAAAATTGTTTTTATTTTGAGTTTTTTTGTTTGTTTTGATTTTCAGTTTCTGTATGATATCATGACCATTACTGTTGTTTAAAAGGATAACCAAACTTAATATGACTTATTTTAGAACATCTTGTAAAATACTATTTTTTTATTATATGATAGGAGTCCAAAGTTATAGGCATGTAATGTGAAAACCTCTGGATAATGTTAAAACCAATATGCCTTTTAGAGTATGGTTTTTTAAAGATGGGTTAGTCAACATGGCTGCCATACTTTCCAGCATTGTCGGGTTACTTTGTGCCTGACCAGAGCATCCAGAACAATGATTTCTGTATGCCCAACGTATGTTATTGAGAGTTATAAAATTTTGCCCCAAAGTTAAGTGTTCACACAGTATGAAGGAGCAAAGAATTCCAAGAGCTTATGAAATACCTTCCATAGGCATTAGAGTACCAAGTCTCTAGTCATGGTCAAAGTGCTGCCACATTTTTAACATGTAGGGAAGCAGTTATACTTCTTCTTATATGCTATTACCTCTTCTTTCAGATACTGAGAAAAGGAAGACTTCGGAGATCATCCTCACTAAGGTCTTCCAGCTTCTAGGGAACCTGTAGTAGGACCTGTCTTGGTTCAGAATGTGTTTGTGATATTTATATCTTCTAAATGCTTGTTTTAGATCGTTTTATCTTAACATTTTTATCTAAGACTGACCTTAGTTGGATTTCTTCATGCTTAACCAAATGAACAATGACAACATATTTGGGGCAGGAATGTGGAGGGATTTTGGTTAGCTAAAGTAGTAGTAGCTAATATTTTATTATCTAAATTCAATGATAACTTTTGCTTGTGCTCCACAAGTGGGAATTAGATGGTACTGTCTCAAAACTTGTTACAAGTTTAAGTCCTAACTGCTTTTTGGCTTGTTATAACATTTGGGCAAGTCATTTAATCTTGCTGAACTTGAGTTTCCTTATTCATAAAATGGAGCTACTAATACCTACCCTACTTACTTCAGGATGTTAGTTTCAAATAAATTGGTATGTGAAAGTGTTCTATAAAATGATGTACAAATATAAGTTTTTATTTTCTTAAAGAATAGCATGTCTGAATTAAGAAAGATCTGTGGGAGGCTAGGTAGTGTAGTTCTTTTATGCCATCCATATCTTGTGAATGGTTTTTTAATTGGTGTTAGTTGAGCTTTTTCCTTGTCTCTTTCCAGATAACGTAATCATCTCTTCTCTTTAATTGTTAGTTTTCAAACGTGTCTTTTAATGTAGTTGACAGAAGTATAACCATAAGGAATCAAATTATAATCTACTATAATATGACACAATATAAATAATCTATTTTCATTATATGATATATTCTCATATTTGAACTGATCTAAACTTTCTGTATATACAATGTTAATCTTTAAAATCATAAAGATATGTCAAATTCTATGTAAAGCTGGGGAAATCCATAGTTAGCAATTCTTATCTGACTTGAAGACAATTGAAATACACTTCAAAGTTTTAACAGAAGAGTGGCATGCTTAGGACAATGCTTGCAAAAGGGATGAAAGACCAGATAAATTATTAGGGAGTCTTTTGTGGGAGTTAGTGGATTAGGAGGTTTGGGCCTGGATAGAGTTCATTACTGTGAATAAAGAAAGAATCAGAAATATAGTACAGGGGTATTCAATCAATCTCACTTGATGAAAGATAATATAAGAAATAAAGAAAAGAAGTAGAAGTTGAATATGACTTCAAAGCCATGGGCAAAAAAATGAGTTCTCTTTTTGACATGGCTAATTTTAGGGGACTGTATCATGACATTCTTGATGAAATGTCCTAAAGAAAAAGGAAAGTCAGTACAGTACACGCATGTACATAGAAATGTTTTCCCAAAAGAACAATAGCACAAAGAGAAGATTAAATCTTAATTTTAAGATTAGGATACTGAAAAATCTCCATATAAATATGAAGATATGCAAAGAAACCCATGAAATCCCAGTAATATTGAAGAGCATAAGCTTGGGAGCTAGAGACCTAATTTAAGTTCTGACTCTGTCACTTACAAATCACATGACCTTGAACAGGTTACTTAACCTGACTAAGCTTCAGTTTCTTCATTTGTGAAATGAGTTAATACCTACTTCATAAGGTTGTTGGGTGGATTAAGTAAAGGAGCACATGTAAATTGCCTAGTGCAATAAACAGCATTAGCCAATACCATCATTGTTTTTACTCACAACTAACAAAAATCTGTCCTTTTTTGTTACACTGGCAAGTAGTGTACAGTATGCAGGAAGGTATGCAAAAATAAGCTATTATTAAAGCTGCCTGAAAAACTGCACCTTTGTCTGCTTTACCGTTCAAGAAGATGTTGCATATATCTTTATTACAGAATTCTAATTCATAGGTGACTTGGAGGTGTTTTGCTCTTATTTTTAAAAATTATATCAGAAACAAGACTTTTATTTGGTTCTTAGTTGTACAGCCTTACAAAAAGTTATTAAGTTACAGAGGGGCTGAGAGGAGAGGTGTAGTAGGTAATAAACTAAAGCTAACATTTATTGAAAATCTCTTCTCCTTAACACAATCATTCATTCTTCGTAATAAACTCAGTCACTTATGCCAGAAAAATAGCTCAAAATAGTTTTATCTTTGACTGCATGGGTTTTGTTGCTTTTCTTTCCATAGGCTGTCCTACTTTATTGGGGCCTCAGAGAAAGCAGCTTATTTAATGTTTTTTTAGGAAACCCAGGAAAGAATTTAGTTAACAAGATGAATGTGGACAGTAAAAATTGAAGTGAAAAACTTTCCATGTTTTTAAACATTTTAAAAAATTACCCTAAAGGAGGAAGAGGCTTGTGGGTGATGATAAAATCACATTTGATAATATTTATAGGCAAATAGTTCTGAAGATATTACAGTATTCAAAACTGAAATTGTAGATTTAGGGTAAATAGAGGGTTAAATCTCTGAGCTGTAGAAGCAGATTGTGTTTTTCTTTTGTGATGTGGGCTGACAAGACATCAGTATTCTATTCATCTGTTGGGAATTAGGCTGTTAATCCAATCAATGACTCTTGAGTGAGCTGTGGCCTACCTCCCCCACTGGGGAACAATCGGATCAAACTGCAGATTGTTTAAGAGCACAGTGCTGTCCTCATGTCAGGTGGAATTCTCAAATGTTCCCTGGTGAATTGGGGATAGGGAAAGCTGTCTTGGCCCATTTATCCTGCTCCTTAAATAACCAGGTATCTGCCTCATCCATACGAAAGCATTTGGCAGTAGTGACAACAGGAAAGCAATAGAAATCCATTAACTTTAGCTCACAAAAGTGTGTGTGAAAGGAAGGAATGTTTTCAAACACCACAAAGCAACTTATATAAAAGTTTTTTCACTTTATTCATATATTTTTCCTACTCCTTAAACCCTTAATCATTTTGTTTGCTGGGCTTTTTTTTTTTAACTGTTTTATGTCATTGAATTTTTTTAACTGACCACTGCAAGTTTTTTTTGTATATTTACTCTGCCCTGCATATATTTTTGTAAGTCAGCAGGGTACAAATAAATTTTTAATATAGATTATGGGAACACTAATTAAATAAAATTTTAATTTTAAAATATCTTTCTCTGACAAATGCTAATTAAATAAAATTTTAATTTTAAAATATCTTAGTCTGAGCATACATAATTTTGACATCTTTTGCAGCCTAGCAAAATTTGATTTCTAATTACTGATTTAATAGTCCATTAAGTACATTTGGAAATTATTATTGAACTGATTAGATAGATGTTCAGAGTTGCAGTTATGGTCTGTGAAATGCGGCCCCAAATTTTCCCTGTTAACCAGTAAGGTGACATGGGGCTTAGAGTAAAATATCCAAAATAGCAAAGAAAAGTTCTCAAGGAATGTACTTAACTATCCAAATCTTAGTGAAGACAAGCTTAAAAAATAACTTTATTATTTTCTATCAATATTATATAAGAGTATTCCAAAAAGAATTTCTTAAAGGTGCCAAGTTTATCTATCCATTCCGTGAATATTTAGTGCCTACGTTTTATGTACCCAGACCTATTCTAGGCTTTGGAATTACCACAGTAAACAAGACAGACAAGGTCCGTGTTCTTATATACGTTCTAGTGAGGAAAAATACCAGAAACAAGTAAATAAATGAGGTAATATCAGGTAAGTGCTAAGAAATAAAGTGACTGGTTACTTTGAACAGTGATCAGGTAAGACTTCACTGAGAAGGTAACAATTAAGCCAAGACTTCAGTGAAGAGAAGTTGCTATAAGTCATGCTAAAAATGCCTAAAAAGGAATGAGCTTGACATACCAAGAACAAGCTACTTAAAATATGTATACCGTTGTCCAGGCCAATAATTTTCAGACCTGGCAAAGTATTGAATTTTCTTAGGAACTTTGTAAAAATAAAGTTACCTGAGCTTCCATCCCTGGAAATGCTGATTCAGCAGGGCTGCACAGGATGGAACCTGTAAGTGCCATGAACACTATTGAAAACCCTATCTCTAGCTAGTATAATTTCTTCCCTTGAACACGTGACATATTTTACCCCCATCCATGCCTTTGCTCATGTTTTATCTTTGCCTATAATGTTCACCCGTATCCTTTCACGTGTATGTCCGTGTGCATCCTCTCACACATCCATCCGCACCCTCTCAAATGCCATCCATTCTTTAAGATCCCCTCTCAGTAGAAAGGACAGATATACTTTTTTCATATTCTTATGAAAAAAATTGAACCCACATCTAATAAAACCTATAAAAAATGTATGTGATAATGATGTAAATGACATCGAAAGAAAGTAAGTCAACATATCCAGACTCTGTAATGTTCTGCTGAACGACTGAGTATATTTGTTTAACAAGTCAATGGTTTTAAGAAAAAAAAGTGAGAGGGTCAGCTGTAGATGGAAAATTACTTAAGAGATCTGACAACCAAATGTAATGTGTGGTCCTTGTTTGGATCCTCATTCCTACAAATCAACTCTTAAAAAAAATTTTTTTAAACATAATCAGGAAATCTTGGTATTGTGGTTATATAAGTAAATTCCCATGGTTTAGAATTTCTTACTGAGATATGTGGGGGAAATGATATAATGTTGAGAATTTGCTTTAAAGTACTTTAGTAAGGAAAAAAAGGAATAAATGAAGTGGATAGCAAAGTCTTTATAGTTGTTGAATCTGGGAGATGATTATTTGGAAGTTCATATTCTCTATTTTTGTGTGTGTGTAAAATGTTTCATATAAAGTGTTTAAAGAACATGGGATTTTTATTTATGTGAAGAAAGCATACATATTTAAAGGTTGAAAAACATAGTGCTGTACCATTTTGCCTTACCAAACTGATAAAGGGTAATTATTCACACAATAAAAAGGTACTACTTTTTTCAAAAAGGATTTATCAATAACTATTGTAATTCCCCAGTGTATTTAAAGTATGGCTTGATATGCACCTGCATTTTCAGGAATAAATCTTTTGTAAAATGAGGCAAATGTCTAATTTTCCAGGACACCATTTCACAGTTTTAAATGCTGCATTTCATTGAAGGAAATCTGCTTAGTCATGAAGATTTCCCTAGAATATTTACATTTTTAGGAAAGTACTGATTATCTGGCCTCTTAATACAGTGAAGTTTAAAGCAACTTTTACCATAATGTTCAGTAGAACAGAGAAAAGGTATATGCGTGTTTTTGTGTGTATATATGTAGGGTGGGTATCAATTCAAGTTCTACAAGGAAAAAAACGTTGGCCTGCTAGTAGGTGTAGAAACACAATAGCTGTATAGTTAAATATAAATAATTTTAAATGGAAATATACATAGTATTTATTTTATTCTTCCAAACTGAAACTCTGTACCCACTAAATAATAACTCCCAATCATCCCCACCTCACCCTAGCTTCTGGGAGCTGACAGAAAGTCATTCTACTTTCTGTCTCTGTGTGTTTGACTACTCTATTGTACCTCATATAAGTGGAATCATATCATATTTGTCTTTTCGTACCTGGCTTATTTTGCTTAGCATAATGTCTTCAAGTTTCATCCATGTTGTAGCATGTGCCAGAATTTCATCTTTTTTGAGGCTAAATAATATTCAGCTGGATCTTTGTTATCAATTCATCTGCTTATGGACATTTAGGTTGTTTCCACTGTTTGGCTGTTGTGTACAGTGTTGCTGTGAATATGGGTATACAAATATCTGTTTGAGGCTGGGTGTGGTGGCTCATGCCTATAATCCTAGCACTTTGGGAGGCCAAGGTGTGGCATGTCCCTGTAGTCCCAGCTACATAGGAGGCTGAGACAGAAGGATCCCTTGAGCCCAGGAGTTTGAGGCTGCTTATAAGCTGTGATTATGCCACTGTACTCCAGCCTGGGCAACAGAGGGAGACCTTTCCTGTAAAAATGTGTATATATAAATATATATTTTTTTAAACCCCTGCTTTCAGTTCTTTTGAGTATATACCCAAAAGTGAAATTGCTGAATCATTTGATACTCTATGTTTAATTTTTTGAGGAATTACCATACCATTTTCATAGCTGCTACACCATTTTATATTCCCACCAGCAATGCTTGAGAGTTTCACTTTCCCCACGTCCTCACCCACACTTATTTTCTGTATATTGATAATAGCCATCTTAATAGGTGTGAAGTGGTATCTCATTACATTATCAGCAAAATTTAATTTCTGGCAGATAATTGCCAGAACACCCAGATTAAATGGATACCTAACAAATAACGTAAGCCACAGAGTGACATGAAAATGTATAGATTGTGGGCAGAGTGCTGTGGCTCATGCCTGTAATCCCAGTGCTTTGGAGCCAAGGCAGGAGGACCACTTGAGGCCAGGAGTTCAAGACCAGCCTGGGCAACATAGAGAGACCCCACCTCTACAAAGAATTAAAAAATTAGCCAGTTGCGGTGGTATGTGCATGTAGTCCTAGCTACTTAGGAAGCTGAGGTGGGAGGATTGATTGAGCCCAGGAGTTCAAGGTTACAGTGAGCTATGATTATGCCACAGAAGCAGACCCTGTCTCTTTAAAAAAGAAAAAAGGAAAATGACGTCTAGATTGAGAATAAATCTTTACATTATTTTCAATTTTATGTGGGAATAGATACCTACAATTCATCTATATTATATTTCATCTATATTATATTTCACAGAATCATTTATCATGGCTAAGAGAGTAATTACTAAAAATTTGGCGTGTAGATTATGGTAAGAATAAAGTCAGAAATACAAACATAAGAAAAATAGCAACCATGAGATTATTAAACTCAACTCAAATATTTTTATTAAATACTCCATGACCTGAATGCAACAAGACACTAGGGGACACAAAAGAAATATAAACAATGGTCCGTGTCCTCAGGTCACTTACTGTTTAATTGAGAGAGTAAGACACTCACTAAATTATTAAAAAACAATTACAAGCCAGACTGTAATCAAATGCCATAATAAGAGATACTCTGAAAGTGCTTTGGGAGAGGTAATGGGCAAAAAGGGGAGAGTTTAATAGGGGCCACACTAGTTAGAGACATCTTCAGTAGTGAATTGTGGCCCGTCGTGAGCTGTAAAGGCTAGGTGGTATTTGATGGATGCTGAGCCAAGGATAGGGTCAGGTAGCAGAAACAGCTCAGGCAGACCACGGAAGCCATAAACACTCAGATTAAGGAATGTGGATGTGTGTGTGTTCATAAAATGAGTAATACAAGGAATTCTTTAGAGTGATTAATGTAGTGACAGTATACTATGACTAGGGAGAAAGGCAATAGGAAGGAATACCACTGAAGACATCATTCTGTGAATTCTGATTATTGACGTTGGAATTGATTTATATTTCGGTAGCAACAATGGAAAATATGGATTGATTTCCCAGATACTTGAACTAGGTTCTCTTAACAGACTGAGTTAAGGAGTAGTAGGAAGAAACATTAAAATTAGGAGTCATTGAAGAGGATTGAAACATCTTTTTTTTTTTTTTTTTGAGACAGATGCTCTGTCGCCCTGGGTGGAGTGCAATGTCGCCATCATAACTCACTGCAACCTCGAACTCTGGGCTTAAGCAATCCACTTGCCTTGCTATGACACCTGGCTAATTTTTCTGTTTTTAGGAGAGACAGGGTCTATTCTTGCTCAGGCTGGTCTTGAGCTCCTGAGCTTAAGCAATCCTCCTGCCTCGGCTGCCCAGAGTGCTAGGATTACAGGTGTGAGCCACCACGCCCTGACAAATGAAACATCTTTAGTTGCACTATTATTATAGCCTGGTTGATTATATCAAAAGTATGCAGTTGTTGTAAGGAGGGAATGAAGAGAATGCAAATCAAAAAACAATTTTATATGATTTTAGGATAGCTTAAAGACTTTAGGACTTCAGAAATAAAAATCAGTTTTACAGTGGCAGAGGAAAAACTGAAGAGAATTTGAAACATTAATATGAATTTGTTTAATTTGAAACATTCATGAGATATAAAAAGAGTAGCTAACATAATAGGAAGTGATTTTATTTCAAAGGAAATCAAGATTAAAGAGAAAGGCTCAGTAACAAATGAGGGTATATGAACCTAACAAAGCCTATCATTAACAGAAAAATTAAACTCATTTCTGAATGCTAACTTCATAAGAAGAAATGAATTAACAAAAATTAGATAAAAGATAAAAACTAAGTTGTTAAACAGAAGTGATTTTGCTCTTGCAACAACCTAAAACAAGCAAAAAAACTCACGAAAAATTTTGCCTCTCCACCTATAAATGTTATAAATAACATTCTTAGTGAATACAAGTAAATACATTTTTAATCCCTAATGGTATTTTGTTCTGTTGACTTGAGAAATAAACAAATAATAAGAGCAAAATGAAAGTTTATTTGGATTTTATTTGTTGATGTAGTATCCAGTAAGTCTGTCAGAAGTGTTTAGTAAAAGCAGTAGAATAAATGTAGAAAATAAATGTTTAGAAGGCTGTGGAGCATAGCTGAGGAAAAATAAGCAACATTTGTATCATATATCAAAAAATGAATTATACTGTTTAAAAATTGATAGCTTTTTTGACTGGATTTTTTAATTAGTGGGGAGGGGCAGTCTTACAATTTCTCTCTCCTGTTTATTTTATGCTGTCTTATTTGGCACTGCAGCATTCACAGTGACACCTACCAGTCTTTGTCTGTGAAACCCCTCAACCCCGGCTACATTCATTTATGTTCCATTCTAACTTACTTGCACACTAATGTCTTGGACCTTGCTTCCTGTCAAAAGCTCAAATTCTGAAATTTCTCTACATCATTAAATTAATATATCCCATTTCCTTACTACTCCTAATCCTACAGTTCTTCCTGACTTAACATGCCTCCCAACTCAACCCGAACCCCAGGATTAATCATTTCACTTCATTTTTTGCCAAGACACTCATAGTCCAGAGCTCTTTCCTTTTTTTTGTTCTGACGTATTTGCTAGGAAAAGAGATATTTCTTTCTCCCATCTGCTGCCTCCTTCATTATCATCAAGGTTTTATTTTTAATTTACCCCCCCAAAAACATTAAAACATAATTAGACCTTAGCATATTAATACCCTCATCCTTTCTTTTGTGCATTTATTCATTCAACAAATATTTACTGCCTGCCTATAATATACCAGGTATTACAAATTTTCATATTTGTAAATAGACAGTACTTCTTTATACATGTACAGTATTTAAAGATGCACATGAATAAGAGAAATAGTCTTTTTTTTTTATAAGGGCTCCCCACAGAGAATGATCTGCCTCCTACTACCCACAGTGTAAATTTGGAAGCCACTGATGAGTTATGTGCATGTTCTTTTAAGATAAGAGAAATAGGCCATCTAGAAATCCTTAGAAACTCTTTATATATGCCTACTAATCAGTCATCCATCTAAGCTTGAGAACTTTCAGGGATAGGAAATTTAAGAAATATTAAGGTAGCCTTTTTATGTTTGAAAAGATCTTTCTGTTAGAAAAGTAAGTATCTGACTCCCTATAATTGTCACACATTCTTCCTAATTCTTTTTTTCTTTTATTTAGTTATAATTTTAAGAATTATAGATTTTCAAGCATGTCCCACCCCTCCACAGTGCCCACCACATCGCTCAGATGTGGGCTTACCCCCCTTCCTAATTCTTAAATGTGTAGCTATGTAAAAGCAACCTTAATTCTTCTGTTTTCAGATATTTTCTCTTTCATTCTAACATGATGTGATTTGAAGTTACTTTACCAGCTAAAGCCTGTTGCAGGTTCTTTTGTTTTGTTTTGTTTTTTTTAAAGACAACTTTATTGAAGTATAATTTACATACCATGCCATTACTCCACTTTAAGTGTACAATTAAATGATTATTAGTAAATTTACCAAGTTGTACAGCTATTCACATAAATCAGTTTTAGAAGATTTCCTTCCCCCTATTAATTAATTAACCCCTTAATTCCCATCCCCAACTACATTTCAAGCATGCCCCTCCCCTCCACAATGCTCACCGCATCCCTCAGATGTGGGTCTACCCTCCCACCCCCAAATCCCTGGTGAACACCACCACCATTTGAGCACTGTAGTGTTAATCAGTCAGTACCAATTTGATGGCGAGTACATGTGGAGCCCATTCTTCCAGTCTTGTGGCACCTCACTTTGAATAATGGGCTCAAGCTCAACCCAGGATAATATAAGTGGTGCTAGCTCACTATTGTTTCTTAAAATTGAGTAATATTCCATTGTAAACATATACCAAATTTTAATAATCCACTCATGAATTGATAGGCACTTGGGTTGTTTCCACAACGTAGCCATAGTGAATTGTGCTGCCATAAACATTCGGGTGCAGATGTCTTTATGAGAGCATGCCTTATGCTCTTCTGGATAGATGGCTAATAATGCTATTGCTGGATCTAATGGTATTTCTGTTTTTAGCTCTTTGAGGAATCTCCAAATTCTTTTCCACAGAGGTTGCACTAATTTGCAGGCCCACCAGCCATGTAAGGATGTTAACTTTTGAAGCTCTGACTAGGAGGAGGAGGGGAAG
>CAUYRT010003567.1:0-18292 GCA_963574885.1 Lepilemur ruficaudatus | reverse complement strand
AAGGTCAGGAGTTCAACACCAGCCTGAGCAAGAGTGAGACCCCGTCTCTACTAAAAATAGACAAATTAATTGGCCAACTAAAAATATATAGAAAAAATTAGCCGGGCATGGTGGCGCATGCCTATAGTCCCAGCTACTCGGGAGGCTGAGGCAGGAGGATCGCTTGAGCCCAGGAGTTTGAGGTTGCTGTGAGCTAGGCTGATGCCACGGCACTCTAGCCTGGGCGACAGAGTGAGACTCTTTCTCAAAAAAAAATTAAAAAATTAACAACAAAATAAATTGACCTCAGAGAGCTGTGGTGAAGATTACAGATGATGCTGGGGCCCTAGGAAGTGCTCAGGACTGGGGCAGTTATTGGTATTAGAGAGCTGGTGTCCCCTGCCAGGCTGGAGATGGCTCTCAGGACTGAATCCTGACTCCATCTTCAGGTCACCCCTCTACCTCCTTCAGGGCTGCTGACTGGGGCTGCAGATCTTCAACTGAGGTCCTATTTTAGAGTAACTAAATATGTTGTTCAGGCCGGGGATCACTGAAATCACTTTTCCAAGTAGACCTCCAAGCAGGCCACCAGAAGTACCTCCTCCAGCCTTCGGGATGTCCAAGAGCAGAAGGCTTTCCAGAATGCCCAACAGACCCCCCCTGCCAAAGAGCAGGCCATTGCTGAGGGCTGGAAATAGGTGTAAGAGTCTTTGGGGGTTAGATCTGACAATTCCAGATCCTCAGACCCTTTCCCCATTCATGCCTGCTCCTCCTCGCATTGGACAGTTGGACACAGGACACACACACACACAAGAGGGTATTACATGCTCACTTATAACTTGTCCAGTTTCTAGCAAAATCTGTAGGACTTGAGGGCAGGGCTGGAGTCACAGTCAAGGGCAGGACCTGATTCAGGGGCAAGGGCAGGCCTCCAAGCTGGCCATAGTCTGGGCCAACAGCTCATTACAAGACAACAAAGCCCCCAATTTGAAACATCTTCTGTCTTGGTATCTGTGGACAGATAGCACAGATATCAGACAGGAATTTATCCACCACTTTCCCCTGAGCCCCCGGGAGGTGGAGTTCTCATTCGTCTGCTCGCTGGAACATTGGGGTGACTGGTAACAGCTGATGCTGCTAAGAAATTAACCCGTGCCAGGCAACAGGCTCCCTGCTTTACACTCCGCACCTGATTCCATCTTCACCGTGACCCTAAGACGTGGCCACTTACTACCTGCAACGTGCAAGTGGGGAAACGGAGAGCTTGTGAGTGTAGGTCACTTCCCCCAAGGTCACATGTGCACAGTGCAGAGAGGATCAGAAGCCAGAGCTGTGTCAACCAGAGGCTTCTATTAAATTAAGTGACCATTAGATTTACTCTCCAGTGGGGCTTGCACCCGACGGCTTGAATCTTCAGACGAAGCAAATGAAAAGGCCTAAACATGCAAGTGGCTAAGGAATTGAACTTCTTGGCCACCACCTCGGTTAAGTCCTTTGACCTCGGTTCAGGCCATGATGGTTTGTGGACGCCCTTGCAAGTCACACAATATCAGGTCTCAAGGCCTCGGCCACCATCTCAGGCAGATCTGTGTTGGTTGGGGAAATACTGGGGCCATCCGAAGTGCTCATTGCACACAGGGAATCAGGGGACTGGAGAGGGATAGTGACTTTCCCAAGGTCACACAACAAATCGATGGCAGAGCTGTGATTGGAGGCTGGTCTCCAAACCCTCCCCTCACCCAACACACGAACATACACTCTTAGCTTTCCTACACCTTTCTCTTCTCCCTCAAGCTGCCCTGGATAAAATTCTGGGGCAACCCCTGAGGTTTGGCTGCCTTTTCACCAGATGCCTCCTGGATACCACTAATCCTCCTACAAGTCTATTTGGCAGCCAGCAAAGCTGTCGAAAGCCAGAACTAGTACCTACACTTTGGACGAGACAGAGGTCCTTTCCCTTGGTCCCTGTGCAGAGAGATGACGACGCTGGACCATGCTTGCTGGCCACTGTGCGCTCCCGCAGCTGTAAATTTCCGGCTCTAGTACTTCCCACTTTTATACCCTAGAGAAGTCTTTCCAAGTTCCCAGGTCTGACGGATCCTGTGGCCATGCTGGTCTCCACCCTTACCCTTTCTTCTCTCCTTACCCAAATGAAGCAATAAGGCATTTGGCCCCACCTCTTGGGCCTTTGGAGTCTACTTAACAGGTGAAAAAACTGTGGCACAGCAAGGCCAAGGTCTTGGAGCAGTGAGAGCAGCTCTTGTCCTGCAAAACCTAATGCCTTATAAGCAACGGTAAAGAGAGAAGGAAGAAACGCACCTTTATTAAGCACCTGCTACATGCCAGGTGTTCTCCATATTTGAACTTCATGTTCATCAGGAGTGGTTGGTATTGTTGTCCCTTCTATGTGAGATCCAGAGACTGAGGATCGGGAAGGGTGACCACTTCCCAGGAATACACAGCTAGTGAGTGTTGGAGTCACTTCATCCCCAACCCCAGTGTCTGTCTGACTCCTTGGTAATCAGTGGGCCACGCTGCCCTCCCCTCACACCAGACCTTCCCTGGGCCTGCTCCACTGCCCATGAGAGTCCAGGGGGCTTGGGCTGTGGCTTTGATCTCAATTATCCATTCAAGGCACTTGCTGGACTCTTCCCACATCTTGTATGTAACAGTCATTCCCAAAGTGGTCCCATTTTTTAATCTTTGTATAACTCTTGTGGGTTGGGTCACATTGCTACTATCCTTGTGGAGAAACTGAGGCAGATAAGGCATGAAATTGAGTCAAGTTTGTGCAGGCAGTTAACGAAAAGCTTACATCCTGTGGTTTGAAGCCAGGATGCTACATCTGTGTTACGGCAGAAAGCAGGTGGATTTGGGCTCTGGGAACCCTGGTTCAAATCCTGTAGCCCTGGGCAAGTCACTCCAAGTCCCCTGAACTTCAGTTTCTGCATCGGTAAAATGAGGAGGATAATATCTACCTCACAGGGCTATGGGGACATGATGTTTGGGAATCTCAGTTCATAAACTCAGGTGTCCACACATCTTTCTTTCTGATTTATCTATAATTTAATTACCATTTCTAATGCCATTTTGCTCAGTAACAGGAACTTCCCCATTTCCCCCGGGGTTTTATTTCTGTTCTAGAGGCTTCATTTGTGCCAAAGAGGCCACCCTGTCCCTGTTTTGGGGTTTGGGGGCTTTTCTTGTTTGTTTGTTTTGTATTGTTTGTTTTGAGACAGAGTCTTGCTTTGTCGCCCAGGCTAATGTGCAGTGGCATTGTCATAGCTCACTGCAACCTCAGGTTCCTGGGCTCAAGCGATCCTCCTGCCTCAACCTCCTAAGTAGCTGGGACTACAGGTGCACACCACCACGCCGCGTTAATTTTTCTATTTCTGGTAGAGAGGTCTTGTTCTTTCTCAGGCTAGTCTCAAACTCCTGGCCTCAAGCAATCCTTCTGCCTCGGTCTCTCAGAGTGCCAGGATTACAGGTGTGAGCCACCGTACCCGGCCTGTTTTTTGTTTGTTTGTTTTAAGACAGGGTCTTGCTCTGTCACCCAGGCTAGAGTGCAGTGGCAAGATCATAGGTCACTGCAGACTCAAACTCCTGGGCTCAAGTGATCCTCCTGCCCCAGTCTCCTGAGTAGCTGGGACTACAGGCACGTGCCACCTCCCACAGCTAATTTTCTGTCCCTGTTTTTGACTTGCAATACAGAGACGTCCATGTGCCATCTGGCTCCCAGATTGCCAAGACACTGTACTTCCCTCCTATCTGAAAGGCCACTTGGATTTAGCATTTACTTTTAACTCTCTTGTTAGATACACAGAATTGTTCTGCTGTTCATGGATTCCTGGGTCCTCAGGCAAGGCTGTGCAGGGGGGTTGCCCTGGCCCATCTGCCTGGACCCACCTAGACCCTCCCATTAACCCTCTCTCCCTGGGGTCTTGTCATCTCTCCCAGCTTTGGGAGGGAATGTGGGCACAGGCACCCTCTGTTCTTTTTATTTATTTATTATTAATTAATTTATTTTTGAGACAGGGTCTCACTCTGTCACCCGGGCTAGAATGCAGTGTCATCATTGTAGCTCAGTGCAACCTCAAACTTCTGGGCTGAAGCCATCCTCCTGCCTCAGCCTCCCAAGTAGCTGGGACTACAGGTGCGCACCACCATACCTGGGTAATTTTTCTATTTTCAGAAAAGATGGGGTCTCAGCCCAAGAACAGCCGGGCCAGATGCCGTCTGTTCTTGAAACCCACATACCTGCTTGGGGCAACTGTTGCTGCCCCTCACATGCCTAGTTTTGTCTGGGGAGTGGCCAGGGTCTGAGACACTCTCAGAACCCACCAGAACTGTGCTCTCTTCAATTTTTCTTGGATTCTCACATTCCACCAACCCAATATGGGGAATTTTCTAATCTTGGGGGCAGGAAGCCTCATTACATATGTGCTATTCTCAAAGTCTCCTATGCCCTGAGTTTTAAAGTTCAAAAATCCCGACTTTAAAAACAGAAAAAAAAATACAGTAAATTGACTTTTTCTTTTGGTTCTATGAATTTTAACATGTACAGTTTTTCATAGCCACCATAAGAATCAGGATACAGAACAGTTCCATCCTCCCGCAAAGCACCTTCATGCGGCCCCTTTATAGTCACACCCGCCCCCGCCCACTGGCAATCACCCATTTGCTCCCTGTCACTGCTCAAAACTCAAAAGCCTTTTTCTGGCCGGGTGAGGTGGCTCACACCTGTAATCGTAGCACTCTGGGAGGCCGAGACAGGAGGATCACTCGAGGTCAGGAGTTCAACACCAGCCTGAGCAAGAGCGAGACCCCATCTCTACTAAAAATAGAAAGAAATTAATTGGCCAGCTAAAAATATATAGAAAAAATTAGCCGGGCATAGTGGCACATGCCTGTAGTCCCAGCTACTCGGGAGGCTGAGACAGGAGGATGGCTTGAGCCCAGGAGTTTGAGGCTGCTGTGAGCTAGGCTGACACCACGGCACTCACTCTAGCCCGGGCAACAGAGTGAGACTCTGTCTCAAAAAAAAAAAAAAAAAAGTCTTTTTCTGCTTCCACTGCAAATGCCCTTCCTTGAGGCCGCGGGGCCAAATGATCTGTGCCTTGACAGGGGAAGGGTCTCGGGGCATCAGGAAACAAGTGGAAGGACACACCGCTATCATTTGAAGACTGTTTTCCCACACTGGGGGTGTCACTGCTGTCCCCATGTGTTTCTCAGAAACTGTAGGCGGTGCCCTTCGCTTCCTACAGTGGAGGGAAGGGGCTTCCTCAACAGGCCCCTCCCTGCGTTGAGAGCAAAGCCATGGCTGGGCTTTTGCCTGCAAAACACAGGCCAAGAGTGTTTTTTCTGGTATTTCTGGGCTGATGAACAAACCTAGCAATATTTGTTCTCAGGACGGATACTTCATCAGGTCTGACTTCTGGACCTAAAACTCAGGGCCCAGGCAGGAGACACTTGTACACCTTTCAAAGCTAGATTTTATTGTGGGTGAGGACAGCATGTCCACAGGGCCTGGGGGAAAGGTTTTTAGGGCAGCAGAAGCCCCGCTCTGAAGGAGGCTTAAGGTTCCAAGATATAGAATCTCCTTTCCATCAACAGTAGGCAACTAGAGGACCCTCAAGCCTGGCACGTGAAGGGTTGGCTGGATTGATGATTAGCTGAGCTCATGGGCAGCAGCCTATTCTGTAAGGAGAAGAGACACCATCAGTCACCAATGTGTCCCCCCTTCCAACTCTAGGTCCACACTGAAGGGAAACTCTCATCCACCCATGCCCACCAAGGGCTAGTGCCGGGAGCATTCACATGAAAACTCTTTGATATTTAATTATTCGCTTCTTGATGTCTTCCATTCACCAGACTGTGAGCTCCAAGAGGGCAAGGACTGTAACCTTTTATCTGCTACTGGAGTGGGTGTGGTCTCGGGCAAGGGGTAGGGCCATGCTCCCTACTGGATTGGGTGGAGATCTTGGAAAAAGCTAGAATCTCTGGTAACCTGACAATTTGGGTGACTTGGCAGGCACAGCCTGCTTCGTAAGGGTCCCCTCTGCTGTCCCAGCTCTCCTGGGGGATAGTAATGGTCATCATTATACGGTCACCTCTAAAGCATTCTCTACAGCATATGCAGACACCCCCCAGTAGGCCTCCCCAGGGGCTCCAGGGGTGGAGGTACCTCTTTTAGCCACTTTTCAATGCTGAACAGTCCTCCTTGGATGGACCAGACACTCACCCATGAGGCTTTTCAACAGTTTCACATCCAATCTCCCAAGGATTTCACAGATCAGAGGACATACCTGAGCCACCAGCACAGAGAGAAGGGTTAGGCCAGGGGCTGGGAAAGGAAAACCGGAGTGCCTGGGGCTGGAAGCTTCTACTCCACTGGATTTCCCACAGGAATCATAGCCAGAGCTCCCTTGTTTTGAGTTTACCAACTGCCTGCTAAACACCATGCGTAGCACTTCCCTGAATCCTCTTGACAACGCCGTGAAATGGGGACTGTGATGGTTCCCAGGCTACAGATGGTGAAATTGAGGCTCAGGGAGGCTAAGTCTCTTGCCCAAAGGATACACTGGCAAAACCAATGGCAAAACCGAAATTTTTAATTGAGATTTTTCAGATTCTAAAGCCCAAGGTTTGAAATCCTTTGCTAAATTGCCAATATATGTGCCTTGAACCTCAGACTCAAGGATGCCCAAGGTGTGAATATTTTTCTCAAACTTACCTGACCTTCTACCAGGTGTGGGATAATTTTTTCCAGGTTCTCTTTTAAGTTCAAGAGCACGTGCTTCATCTTTGGTGGAATGGCCCTAGGCAGAAAGGTGGACGTATAGAACAAAACGGATAAATCCAGGCACTCTTAATGCCAGGAGATGTGTGTTCAGTGCACCTTACACAGTCTTTGAATCCTCACCCAGCCCTATACAAGGGGTATATGTGATGAATAAATGAGCAGACATCCATTGAGGTCTTAATTGCTTTCAGCATTCTGGAATTACAGAGATAAATCAGGCAGAAATCTTGCCCTCAAGGGACTCACAGTCTGTCAAGGTTGGCAGACTTGGTCGGCCAATCTATGGAGCTTTATGAAAGCTCAAGTTTTGTCTTGTTCATCACTGTATCCCTAGCAGCACATACGGTGCCTAGCACATAGTCGATTCTTGGGAAATATATGAGTGAATGAGTGATGAGGAGTTGGAGCTTCAGAAAAGGTAGGAAGAGCATTTCAGGCAAAGGGATCAGCATGTGCAAAGGCACAGTGGTGTGCAAATGCATGGCATGCCGTGGAGGGGTGGGTCCTTCCAAGAGGCTGGAGGGCAGAGGACTGCAGAGCTGGGCAGGAGAGAGGACAAGCCTGGGGTGACTTTCGAGAGTTTGCTCTTCATCCAGAGGGCATTGGGAACCACTGGAGGCTTTGGAGCAGGGGCTTGGGCATGGCCAGATTTCTGTGTTAGAAAGTCATTCCTGCTGCAGGGTGGAGGATGGAGGGCAGGAGGTGAGGTCTGAGCCAGGGAAAGCTGGGAGGAGGTGTCTATAACGGTCCAGGTGGTGGATTAGGAGCTGAAGCGGTGGCATGGGGATGAGAGAAGGGGAGCAACCAAGGGTAACTAGGAAGTCATTGATGGGAACCGGTGATGATGGGATGTGGGAAGTGAGGAGGAGGAAGAGTGTGGCTTCTGGGAAGGTGACAGGGCCATCTCTGGATGGGGACACAAGAGAAGGAGCAGATCCTGGGGGAAGGATGAGATCCGTTTTGGACTCATCTAGGAAGTGGTGGGGAAGCGAGGCTGCAGGTAGGGCCTGTCAGGAAGGGGGCCCAGCCTTGGGTGGGGGACGGGGCAGCCGAGGTCTTACTCAGGAGGGATGGTCATGAGGACACTGCTGGGCTCTGTGTGGCATTTGCCTATCACCAGATCTCTTCGGCCAAACTCGTCTGTCTCCAGCCAGAACGCCACGATGAGGTTCATGTGTGCGTGCATCTGTATGATGTTACTGAAGGCCCTGCAGACGAGAGAGAGGAGGCGGGGGAGGGGCAGGAGACAGAGAGAGCAGAAGGAGGTGGAAGCAGCCAACGCGAGCAGCAGCTCTCCGTGTGGGCAAAGACGGGCACTGCCCACCGTCAGGGCTTCTCCTGGCACTCGGAGTCCTTTCCTCAAACCAGGCCCAGGGAAATCCTCAAGTCAGTGGTTAAGGGGAAAACCGCTGCTATTAGCTAGAGTGACTTTGGAAAATCCCTTAAGTAGACCAGATTAGGGGCCTTTGGAAATTCAAACATTGACAGTTAATCTCTATTTCAAAAATCTTGGTTTGGCCGGGCATGGTGGCTCACGCCTATAATCCTAGCACTTTGGGTGGCCAAGGCAGGAGGATTGCTTGAGTTCAGGAGTTCGATACCAGCCTGAGCAAGAGCGAGACCCCATCTCTACTGAAAATAGAAAAATTAGCAAGCATGGTGGTGTGTGCCTATAGTCCCAGCTACTTGGGAGACTGAGGCAGGAGGATAGTTTGAGCCCAGGAGTTTGAGGCTGCAGTGAGCTATGATGATGCCACGGCACTCTAGCCTGGGCAACAGAGTGAGACTCTGTCTCAAAAAAAAAAAAAAAATCTTTCCCATTGAGCTGCTCCTTTTCCTTAGGGACGGTGGATGTGAAAAGATAATTTGAATGAGAGGCTGGGGAGCAGAGGCTGATGAGAAGGTTGCAGTGGTTCTCCCTTTCTTTCTTTAATCAAGCCCGATGTGGCGAACACACATAGATTTAAATGAGTAAATGGCTTGCTTCCATTGACTAGTTATTGTCATCCACGTTTCAGCTGAAGAAACCAAGGCTCAGAGAGGTGAAATGACTCACCCCAGGTCATGCAGAGAGTGAGTGGGGAAGCAAGGATTTGAATTCAGATTGGAATCAGAAAGATCGGGGCTTCCCAGGCTGCCAAGCTTCCCCCCAACTCCCAGGTTCCGGGCGAGGAGGACCAGCACCTCTCAGATGCTGCGTCTCTGTAACTCACGGTCTCAATTCAATGTCGAATTCAAGCGAGATGTTTGCAGAGAACTGCTCCTTGTGGAAAGACATCTGGATCCCATCATAGTCCAGCTGAATGTGGGTGATGTTGATGCTGTAAAAGGAACGAGCAGAGGCCCCACATGGGTGCGGTGAGGCCTCATGCTGAGAAACAAGACTGGCCTGTCTATAAAGAGATCCTGGCAATGGGATATAGAATGAGATCCTTTTTCAGATGCTCTGAGGGCAAGAGCCAGGTGCAGGAGCCCTGGGCTGTGAGCCATCCCAGAGTGCCCCTAACAGTTGCACACAATTATGATTTGTACAACTGGGCCCTCACTCACCCTTGTACTGGGCCTTCTGCCTTCTCTTCTTTCAATCTTCCTTCCTTCCCTCTTCACAGGCCTCGCACCTCTATCCTCCCAGCTCTGCCCTCTGACCCAGAGCTCTATAAAGAGTCCCAAGGCCGGAGATGAGGTTTAGGATCTCACCTGATATATTGCCGTTGCTGGGGTTTCCTGCCACCGATTAGCCAGTCCACCATCCCTGGGGCCACCTGCCCTGGGGCATTTAGACTGTCCGAAAGGTGGATGTTCTGGATTCGACTTTCTACGTTGTACTTTATGAGGCCCTGGGCAATAACTGGAAATGGGTAAAGGATCAGTGACGCTGCACAGTGTCAGGGAAAAGGTTGGGGGTTGGAGTTAGGAGATCTGGGTTGCAGGCTGATGCACCCTCCTCTTGCTGAGTGACGGGTGCATGTGACCACTTCCCCTGCTGAGATCCACATTCTTCGTCTGTGAAATTGTGCTTTGCAAGACTGATGTGAGAAATAAAGAAAAACAGGCCAGGCGTGGTGGCTCACGCCTGTAATCCTAGCACTCTGGGAGGCCGAGGCAGGAGGATCGCTCAAGGTCAGGAGTTCGAAACCAGCCTGAGCAAGAGCGAGACGCCGTCTCTACTAAAAATAGAAAGAAATTAATTGGACAACTAAAAATACATAGAAAAATTAGCCAGGCATGGTGGCGCATGCCTGTAGTCCCAGCTACTCAGGAGGCTGAGGCAGGAGGATTGCTTGAGCCCAGGAGTTTGAGGTTGCTGTGAGCTAGGCTGACACCATGGCACTCACTCTAGCCTGGGCAACAGAGTGAGACTCTGTCTCAAAAAAAAAAAAAAAGGAAAAAGGAAAAAGAAAAGAAATAAAGAAAAACACCCGCAGAGGGTCTGGCAGTCAATAGCTGCTCAAAGGGGGATATTCTGGTTGGAAGTCCACTTAGCACTGTATCTCTGAGTCCGGAACACAAAACTACATACAGGATGTAGGTCACAGTAAATGTTGGTTGAAGGGAAATATAGGCAGGTAAACATGGAGAGAATAAATGTAAATTATTCATCCATCCATCCTCCCTTCCATCCTCCCATTCATTCACCTACCCATCCACCTACTCACCTTCCCATCTGTCTATCCATCCACCCATCCACCCACCCACCCATCCATCCATTCATCCATCCTGCCTTTACCATCTGATCCCTGATTTGATTCAAGCACTCTCTCCTGGTCCAGATGAGGCCAGTTGATTATCTAAAACCATCATTGTGTGGCTCACCATCAGTGACTCTTTCAGGTTCAAAGTTGGCATGTGGTTCTATCAGACTGAACAGATCTTAAGTTCTGCATTCAAGGGGAAGGTTTCTTTCTCTTTCCCCTAGCAGAAAGGTGCAAGACAACCTGTAGCTCCAATGGCTAAACCTGGAGTTTGTCCTACCTATGACTTTCAGTTATGTGAAATGATAGCTTCTTTATTGCGTAAGTCAGGTTGAGTTGGGCTTTCTGCTACCTGCAGCTAAGCACTCTGATACTACAGTGTCACTGACCTGACCCAGCCCTGAGATCAGGTCCCATGCTGAGAACTCTGGGTTACTCTAGAGCAGCTGCTACTGGTCACAGCAGTAAATATATTCATCATTGAAGAAGCACTGGGCACATACTTTCCTTCAGTTAAATCTCAAAAGCAGCTTCATGAACTAACAGTGTAACTGCATGCATTGCACAGATGAGGTTACCTTGGCCCACAACCACACACCAATATATTTGATAACTTAAACAAAATGGATACATTTATGGCAAGCCATAAAATACAGAGTTTTGATGAGAGAAAATGGAAAACATCCATAATCAGAGAAATTAAGAAATTCTAAGAAATTTCTTAAATAGAAACAGTGATTGAAGATATCATCCCCCAAAAGCTTCTAACCTAGAAGGTTTTATGGAGAGTTTTACCAAACTTTTATAAAAAGAAAACTGTGAACAAAAGTAGAAAAAGAGAAAGATATCAAATTGATTCTATGAAGCTAGTGTAACTTGCCTTAGCCTCAAGGACAGTACAAGAAAAGAAAGTTAAACATATTTGCTTTAAGTATAAAAAATTCTAAATAAATTATTAGCAAATAAAATCTAATAGTATGTTATAAATTAGGTTTATTTGAGAAGTGCTAGGATGGTTCAACAGCAGAAAGTCCATTATTACAATTTATTATTTAATGGATTAGAGGAAAAATATTGATTACCTTTTAGATGCAGAGAAGCATTTGTTAAAGGCCAATACTGACTTATGGTTAAGAAAAATTCATGAAACTAGGAACATAAGGAACTGCCTTAATCCGATAAAAGTTATAATCCAAAAACCTACAGAAAAGATACTTAGTGGAGAATTCTAGATACATTCCTTCCCTATAGAAAGCCCTGGCTACGATGCAATATAAGAAAAAGGCACAGGAAGTATAAGGCTCAGAAGAGAAAAAATAAAACTGTTACTATTTACACATGATATAATCCTCTACATGGAAAATCTACAGAACAAATAAAACAAACTATTAGAACTATAAGATGTCAGAAAGACTTCTGAATATCAGATTCATTTTCAATAGTTAACAGCTTTTCTCTCATCTTGTACCAGCAATACCAAATAGAAAATATAATAGATTCCCAAGTGTGGTTTATACTAAAAATTTTTATTAAAGAAAATAGGCCAGCGGTGGCTCACGCCTGTAATCCTAGCACTCTGGGAGGCCGAGGTGGGCAGATCATTTGAGCTCAGGACTTCAAGACCAGCCTGAGCAAGAGCCAGACCCCGTCTCTACTAAAAAAAAAAAAGAAAAAGAAAAAGAAAGAAAGAAATTAGCTGGATAACTAAAAAAATATATACATAAAAAATTAGCCGGTCATGGTTAGTCCCAGCTACCCGGGAGGCTGAGGCAGGAGGATCACTTGAGCCCAGGAGTTTGAGGTTGCTGTGAGCTAGGCTGACACCATGGCACTCTAGCCCTGGCAACAGAGTGAGACTTTGTCTCAAAAAAAATTTAAAAAAAAGAAAATATAATAGAAAATTATGTAGCATTTACTGTGGCAACAAAAACTATAGATTCTCTAGAAATCAGTGTAACAAATTATGCCTAGGACATTGATAGGACTTTAAAATTCTATCATGGGATACACAGTAAAATCTGAATAAATTGAAAGATATACTAAGTTTATGATTGGGTGGTCTAACATTGCAAAAATATCAACTCCCCTAAATTAACAGACAAATTCAATGGAACCTCAATCAAATTTTCTTTTTTTTTTTCTTTTTGAGACAAAGTCTCACTCTGTTGCCCAGGCTAGAGTGAATGCCGTGGCGTCAGCCTTGCTCACAGCAACCTCAAACTCCTGGGCTCAGGCGATCCTCCTGCCTCAGCCTCCCGAGTAGCTGGGACTACAGGCATGCACCACCATGCCCAGCTAACATTTTCTATATATTTTTAGTTGGCCAATTAATTTCTATCTATTTTTAGTAGAGACGGGGTCTCGCTCTTGCTCAGGCTGGTTTCGAACTCCTGACCTTGAGCGATCCTCCCGCCTCAGCCTCCCAGAGTGCTAGGATTACAGGTGTGAGCCACCGCGCCTGGCCCTCAATCAAATTTTCAGATAATTTTTTAAAGGAACTCAGCACACTCTAAAATTCATTTGGAAGACTAAAGGTCTATCAGGTAAAATAGCATTCTACAAAGATGTAGTATTTAAAATATCACATTTTTGATGTACAAACAGATATACAGAGACAGCACAGAGGGCTCAGAAGTGAATCCTTCTATTTAGGAATTTGATCATTTAGTAGATGGGTTGAGGAAACTGACTCATTATATGCAGAAAAGTGAAGCTGAATCTCTGCGTTACATACATAGACATACATAAAGATGGCCTCCAGATAGGTTAAAATCCCAAATGTGAAAGGTAAAACTATAAAACTATTAGAAAAAAAAAATAGAATATATCTGGGGTAGGGGCAAGGTCTTAAGACTCTCCAAACACAAACATAAAATAAAATACTGATGAGTTTGAAAATATTCCTGTTCAATGAAGAATGTACAAAGTTAATAGATGACATTAGCAATGACTAACAGTGCTTAAATCTGACAAGGGGCTAATGTCAATAATAAATCAATGGCTCCTCAAACCAAAAGGGATTAAGAAAACAAAGGAAAGCAAATAGAAAAATGGACAAAAGACCAGGGAATTCAAAGAAGTCAAAATGGTTAACAAAATTATGATGAGATGTTCAACCCTCCTGCTAATCAGATAAAATCAAGCTAAAACAATCAGATATCACTCAACTACACATCAAACTGGCAAAAAAATCTTAAAGATGGTGTTGTATTAATAGACTGAGTTGTGTCCTCCCCTCCCCCCCTCAATGTGACTGTATTTGGAGATAAGGCCTTTAGGAGGTAATGAGGGTTGAATGAGGTCATAAGGATAGGGCCCGAAACTGATAGGACTGATGTCCTTATAAGAAGAAAAGATGGCAGAGATCTCTTTCTCTGCGTGCACAGAGAAAAGGCCCTGTGAGGATATATTGATGGAGAAGGTGGCCATCCACGAGCCAGCAAGAGAGGCCTCACCAGAAACCAACCCTACTGGCACCTTCATCTTGGACTTCCAGCCTCCACAACTGTGAGAAATAAATGTCTGTTGCTTAAGCCACCCAATCTGTGGTATCATGTTATGACAGCCCTACCAGACTGATACAGATGAATACTTTCCAGTGTTGGGAAACAGGGAGAGACTCATTCATTACTGGAGCAAGCATAGCCTAGCACAGCCATTCTAGGGAGGATTCTGGCAGTTTTAGTGAAATTGAGTTTACATCTGCCCTAGCTGAGTTTACATCCTCCTTCTGGGTATATCCCAGAGACATTCTCCCACAGGTTCTAACAGGGACACATACAAGGATGTTCCTCTCAGTGTAGTTTATAATAGTGAGGACTTAGAGACAACCTGAGTGTCTATCCCTAGGGGCGCAGCCAAATAAACTGATGTGGCTGAATGTACGGACCTCTCTGCATCGGCTGAAACAGCGTAGATGTCAACAGCACAGTGTAGAGCAAAAATAGTGCAAAACAGAATGAGATATATATGGCAATACAATTATGTAAATCAAAACACCACATGTGCAAGGATATAGGCATATTTAAATACATACATTAAACACACTGCAGTTCCTGCCAAGGCAGCAGGGACGTGGGAATGAAGATAAGGGACAAAGGGGGGAAATAACATAAAATCAAACAAAAGAGGGGCCATCTAATGATGATCTAATATAATTGGCATATAATCAACTCAACCTCAATTTTCTGTACTTAAGGTCTAAGAAGAAAAGGAAGAAAGAGGCTAAATGACTGACCCGAAGTCACCCAGCAGGTCAGGGGGAGGGTCCAGACCATGCCTTCCCACCCACCCTGTGGACAGCAGGCCAGGCTGGGGGCTTAGCTTACTTCTTGCCAGGGTAGGTTTGCTGTCTAGGTGGGCCTTGGCCAGAGCAGGCTGTAGCTGCTTGTTCAGTGTTGAGGGCAAGGCCAGCAATCCAAGGAGGATGAGGAGCCTCCAGAGTGGACGCATCTTCGGGTCTGGGACCTGCAGGTGTCAAGAAGGATCAGACGGGGCCTAGGCAGATGGCTGTGAGGGTGGCCGCCAGGATAGATGGGCTCATGGTTTTCTGCAGGAAGATAAAACCAGAGTTAGTTCCCAGCATGCTGTGGGGAGGTGGTGCAATGAACTTTGGCAACTTGCTCACATGGTGAGAGCAGTAGATGAAACCCGGGGGTGTGGGGAGGAGGCCAGGCTTCCTGAGGGAGGCTTTGTTGCTTGGAGACGCTCACCAGAGCCCACTGTTGGGTCATCCAGCAGGTGTCCTCTCCCAGACCCTGGCACAGGCTGGATATTGGTGACTCTTCAGGGAACCAATGAATGAATGAATGAGTGAGGATGGCTAACCACAGGCTCTCCTATTGGACTAGGATTTTCTTAAGGGCAAATCAACCACCCCTGTTCCTACCACGATGCTTGCTTGCCAGAAATTAAGTGCTAATGACTGTTTGTTGAGTGACTAAATGATGGAATAGATGTGCGAGGATGGCTGATCTCTGAATCCTCACCAAAGTATGAGTTTATTTCATTTATTTTTTTATTTTTTAAAAGTATGAGTTTTTTGAGTGCAGGTGTGAGTCTAATGAATCCTCATGTCTACAGTGCCTGTCATGTTTGCCGCATAGTAGATACTCGTTTGTTAAATACAAATGATAAAATGAATGAATGAATGATTGGATGGATGGATGGACAGATCTTATCTTTCTAGATAAGATTTACAGGGGGAAACAGAGAGGCCTGAAGCCGATGCATCAAGTTTACCTTGTGCCCTGGGGTTGGGGGTCAGAGAGAATTCAGTTCAAATCCCCTGTCCTCATCATCTCGGGGAATGGCATCAGATCCATCCATATGTTCCAGCCCCAGCCCTTGGAGTTGTTCTTGACTCCTCTAATCTCGCACAACTCCCAGAATGTAATCACGTCTCAGGACTCCCCCTCAGCCACCATCAGCTTGGCCTGAATTATCCCAAAGGGGTCTTCTCTGGTTTCCCCACTTCTTCTTCTTCTTTTTTTTTTTTTTTGAGACAGAGTCTGGCTCTGTTGCCCGGGCTAGAATGCTGTGGCATCAGCCTAGCTCACAGCAACCTCAAACGCCTGGGCTCAGGCGATCCTCCTGCCTCAGCCTCCCGAGTAGCTGGGACTACAGGCATGCACCACCATGCCCGGCTAATTTTTTCTATATATTTTCAGTTGGCCAATTAATTTCTTTCTATTTTTAGTAGAGACAGGATCTTTCTCTTGCTCAGGCTGGTTTCGAACTCCTGACCTTGAGCGATCCTCCCGCCTCAGCCTCCCAGAGTCCTAGGATTACAGGCGCGAGCCACTGCGCCTGGCCCGGTTTCCCCACTTCTGACCCTGCCCACCTGCGATTTCTTCCAAACTGCAGCCTGAGACATAAGTCAGACCAGGCCACTCCTCTGCTCAAAAGCCCGCACGCAGAGCAAAAGTCACACCCCGAGAGATGCCTCCCAGGCCCCGCAAGTCCCCCGCGCCCTCTTGGACCTCGCCTCCTACCACTCTCCCTTGCCCACTCCACTGTAGCCGCACAGACCTTCAGGGCCTGGGCCCCACAGTCCTGCTGCTATGAGCCGAGACAAAGGCATTTGCCACTGTCCCTGTGCTCTCCCCCCTCACCCGCCGTGTTGCAGGGGATGTGCACTCGGATGGGCGATGGGAACATCCTTTGCGAATTTCACAGAAGCCTTTGGACCGTTCTTGGGCAGTGCACTCTGGTTTTGTAAGAGACTGTACTGAGAAGGCCTTGGTTCAAGGTGTTGGCTGTTCCCATGTGAGGTCCTTTCTCAGACTTCATGCTCCCTTTGGGGATGTTTGAAATGTGCTTCTCTAGCCTTCCTGGTCTTGTGTAACCAATTGGAATTCTGTTCTTTTTTGTCAAGAAAATTGGAGAAGAGTGGGCACCTTGGGAGGAACAAATCTGTTGTCCTTGACTCTTTGGACAGCTTAGCACGGGGGGTGGGGAGGCTGTTAGTCCTCAACAAAACATCTATTAACCTTCAGTTAAAGGGGAGAGCCAGGAAGAGTTCACTTTGGTTTTGTATCTGTAAAATTAGCAACTTTTAAACAAATGTTTTTGATGTTTTTTGTTACTTTTAAAAGGCTCTCTGAATGATAAGATGGGGCCATTATCACATCAAGGCCAAACACAAATGTGATTCTTCCGGAAGACTATGATTTGATGGACTATGTCCGAGATGGGAAGCTGGAATTCCCGGCGCCTTCCTACATCTCCCTGATCTTGGTGTTTCTCTGCCATGCTCGGGGCTGGATCTGAAGACCTGCATTCTGGCTATGTGGCTTTGACCAAGTCATGTGTCCCCCAAGGGCCTCAGCGCTCCTTCTGTCCAGTGGGGAGTCAGAAGCACCATTCTGACTTGTCACAGGGTCACCGGTTTGTCAGGAGTTTTCACAAGACAGTGAAAATGAGGAACTAAATCTGCTCTCTCAGAACATAACACACTTTAAAATTATTATCACACAGAAGTTGTTTGGAGCAAAGTAGGTGATAATGCCAGTGCACTAGTTCACCAGGGCTGCCATAACAGAATAGCATAGACTGGGTGGCTTAACCAACAGAAGTCTATTTTCTCACAGTTCTGGAGGCTGGAAGCCATGCCGATTGGTTACTCCTGAGGCCTCTCTCCTTGGTTTGCAGATGGCCACCGTTTCCCGGTGTCTTCACACAGTCTTTCTGCTGTGCGTGTGCACGTCTGTGTCTTAATCGCTTCTTCTTATAAGGACACCAGACAGACTGGATCGGGGCCCCCCCTACCAGCCTCGTTTTAACATAATCGCCTCTTTACAGGCCCTATGTCCAAATACGGTCACATTCCGAGGGACTGGGGGCTTTAATACATGAATTGGAAGGGGACACAATTCAGTCCCTAATAGCCAGAGATGAATTTTATCTCTTTGTCTATTCATCTAAGATGGGAGAGGAGAAGGCAGCAGTAGGCTGCACTGTGGTGGTTTGCTCTGGGGAGACCTCACCAGAGACGGACAGGCTGCTCAAGAAATGGTGGCCATGGGCATCAGAACAGGCCTTGGCAATGAAAATACATAATCATGACTTTATTGTTTTGGCAAAAAAAAAAATAATGCCTATTCTTTATAAGAAATGAAAAAAAAAAACCAAGACACAAAAAAGCACAAAGATAAAAACTAAAAAAAAAAAAAAACTCTAAGGCCGGGCGCGGTGGCTCACGCCTGTAATCCTAGCACTCTGGGAGGCCGAGGCGGGTGGATAGCTCAAGGTCGGCAGTTCGAGACCAACCTGAGCAAGAGCGAGACCCCGTCTCTACTATAAATTAAAGAAATTAATT